>JXTC01000706.1:0-30722 GCA_002914845.1 Trema orientale
CGTCAAAGTGGTGCAATAGTTGAAAACCACTGAATGGCTAAGTGGTGCACCGGTTCGTCAAAGTGGTGCAACGGTTGAAAACCACTGAATGGCTAAGTAGTGCACCAGTTCGTCAAAGTGGTGCAACGGTTGAAAACCACTGAATGGCTAAGTGGTGCACTAGTTCGTCAAAGTGGTGCAACGGTTGAAAAACACTGAATGGCTAAGTGGTGCAACGGTTCGTCCACCGGTTACGAACCGAAAAGATTCTTGATGGGAGAACCTCTATAAATAGTTACTTGGGTCCTCTCACTGCTTCATTGATATAGAATTATTCCATCAAATACAGAAAGCAAGTGTGAGAAACGTGTAAAGAAAAGCTTCCGCTTAGTTTCCTCTGTTTTTGGGCAATGGCTGGAGGTATGCATTTTCTTTGTTTTTATATTTCAATGATATTAGAAACGTGTTCAGATCATTGTTTATGCTTTCACTTAATACTAATAATAGCCTGACCACGGAAAAGCTAACTTTTTTCTCCAAGTCTTTTGCCCGAGGGATACGATGGAAAGAGATAGAGCATAAAAGTCTAAAGTACAAAGTAATGACACATTGAAAGCTTCATCTCCTCGCAGAACTTAAAGACTGGGGCTTTGTCCCGTAAAATAAATTAACAAATTTCATTTAGTAATCTATCTTCATAAATATCCAAGAACCATAACTTTCCAATCTTTTTACCACTTGCAAGATCATAATTAACTTAGACTAGGGATGGAAAGTGATCCTCTGTTTTGGTAGGAGATCACTACTTTAAGGTCATGTTTATTAGTGCCCAATGGAGAGAAACGGAATATTGAGGAATTTATATATTCACATATCAATTACTTATACACTAATCTTTCCTATTCATTGTTTCTCATTCTCCTCCATTCTTTTTCCACTCATTCTTTTTACGGATTAGTATCTAAAGTGATTTTAGCTTGTAATAAGATTAGAATCAATGGGCCTGTATGACGTTAAATATCCTACAATATCTGAACCTTTGTTTAGAAAAAGCTCATTCAGTCTGTGTAGTTTATGGATTAAACTCGGTATATATAAGGCCAGTGTTAACTTTTTTTAATCCATAGTTAGTGTCTTCAAGTTGAGTAGACTAACATTTAGAGAATTGGTTTTGGTGTAAGGTGTAGGCGTGATAGACTTGCTTCTATGATTTAATTTTGGAACTGGAGTGGTTAATATACTTTTTTCTCAGCTAATCTCTTACCACCATGACTAAGGAGGGAGGCATTCACGTTGAAGATATCTTCTTGCGTCAATAATCACGTTTGCTTCCTGGTATTTATAAAATTTAAAAAGCAAATTATGGAAACTGTTTCACTCAAAATACTAAATTAAGAGGAACATAATTGGACTTGTCTAATTCCCGATTTCCTTCTGGATTAGAGTCTAATTTTATTGTTCTTAAATATAAGATAAATACATTATTTTATTCATCAAGTGAGAAATTTTTGTGTGCATGGTTGCGAGCAATTAGTGCTTTTTTTTTCTGTGGGGGAATCGCACTCTTTACCTCAATATTGAAAGTTGATCATATCCATCCAGACAGACTAAACTTGTGACAAGACATTTATCGTATTTGTATGTATGCTTATTGGGCCCTAAACCTCCTGATTTCATGAAGTCTGCCTGTGACAAAACGCAGTTCAGCCGCAACAATAGTTATGTTCAATTTAGTATTTTTGTACGTAGTTCTAAAGACTAAGTAACTCATGGTATGACACGGGGCTATCTATATCATTTTTTTTATAATTAAAATGAGAGAAGGAAAAAGTCGAGCAAATAGAGAGACATCCCAACGCACTCAGCTCTAAAGCTGACAAGCAACCAACTCAAGAGATTATTTAAAAAACAAAAAGAACGTAAGATCTAGAATTACAAAGTACCAAAAACACAAACCCATAAAAGGAAAAAAAAAAAAAAAAACAAGATGAAGAGAAAGTCTATCTAAAACGAAAGTATCCAGAGCTATAAAAATCCTTAGAAATAAAAGGAAATAGGAAATCAGGACAGCTAGTCCACCAAGTGAAATCTGCCAATGCAATAGATACTCCTTAAATAAAATAAAATGAAGGTTAGTTATGATAATTTTCAGAAGTTATTGCAATTTTAAAATAGAGTCCAAGACTTTAGATTCTGAATCCACCACCATTTCGTTCCAAAAAAAAAATGTTCTTGTAATAGGATTATGCCTAAACCAAAGAAACATGTAACTAAATGAACGATGCTATTCAATAGCAAAAGGCAGAGTGCGAAAGACTCTTACAATAATAAAGTAAAAGACAACAATAACTAAAAATGGCAACAATAACAAGGAGGTCATGTTTCAATGAAATGAAGATTTTTATTTTTGCTTAATTGATGGATACTTTCATTTGGACCATTGGATTTTGATCTAATAGTTATAATGATATTAATAATTTTATCAAAAAATAAAAATCTAATTAATACGTATATAAATATAGAAAGATATTTATGACTTAAAAAATTGGCAACCTATATGTGACCTATGAGTTGGAAGTTTTTTTTTCCCATCCCTTTTCCGTTGTTTGTTTTCTTTTTTCATTCTATTGTTGATTTTTATTAAAATAAATAATAAACAACTAACCGTATATATATATATTTTTTTTTTCTGAAGAAGTAACTGTATATATATTAAATTTTTCATTAAAAAATCATTCCTTTTTTTATAATTTCAAAACTAACATTATATATCAACTCAAAAAAAAAAACTAATGTTATGTATATTCTAAAAAAAAACAACTAACCGTTAATATAAACTATTAAATAATAATTTTTTATCAAAAAGTTTTCCTAAAAAAAAAACTATTGCTTCTTTTTTATAATTTCAAAACTAACGTAATAATTACTTACTGTTAAGTCCAAGTAAATTACTTTTCAAAAAAAAAAAAAAAACTAAACGTAGGTTGGGACTTTGTTGCGTCACATCTGACTAATTTAGACCGTCTATCTACCCACTAGGGCTAGTTCAGTGGTGGAGATTAGGTATTAAATTAGGAGTTTAACTCTCAAAATACGTGAATTATTTATTTATTTATTTTTGTAAATGGAGTTAAGCTCAATTTTTTTTTAAAAAAAAAAAAAAAGAAAATTTAGACCATTTATCTCAGTTAGCATAATCACGTGTAAATGTTCTGTTTGGTACCTAGAAAGCCCGTTCAAATGGGTTTGTTCGGAAACAATGCAAAACAGCTCCTGGATGGATCATCCTTTTTTTTCTCCTAGATGGATCATCTTTTTTTTTTTTAAATTAATTTTTTGATACAATACTAACTAGTTTATGTATCATCCCCTATCTTTTGTCTTTACTAACTAGCATAAGGTTGTAATTAGGAAGTATTTTTGTATTTCAAATAGATATCTCCACGTATTTCATTAATCAATATTCAAAACTGTAAAAATCTCAAGGTGCAAATTTAGACCCCAAAAAAGTTCAAGGATTTGAGAGATTCAATTTCCCAATTAGTCCCTTCTCCTTAAAAAAATTATCTATATTTTTCTTGTGTAACTCCCACATATCAAAATTTACTTTCTGCAGAAAAGAGAGATCCGGCGTGACTTTTTTTTTTGTTTTCTTCTTTTTTATTTTCAATAATTTTTCCCTTATGTGAAGATATATGTACGCTAAATTTAGATTTATGAGTATTTTGTCCGACCTAATTCTAAATCTGTATGAGTTATATTTGTTTTCATTTTTTTTTATTTTAGTTTGATTTTTTATGTTTATACTTTATCTTTTATATTTAAGACTTTTGTTGTCCACATCCGGAACATTTTATGTGATTTAAGATCAATATGTGCAAAAAGATCTATTACATTATCAGTCGGAAGAACCAACCCTAGTGGCGGAAGATGATTTCGAAGAGTGCAAAAGCATCTTTAGTAAAACCCCAGTTATACCCCATGTTGGGTATTGTGTTTCTTCCCTAATTGTTAGTCAATACAACGGTTTTGCTGATTATTCATTTACTGTAATGTATTATTTGTATTTCGATTATTATTGAGTGAGTTATTATACTGAATTATTTATTTGATAAATGAAATTTTAGTTTGACTTTAAAAAAAAAAGCAAAAAAAATAACCTAAATAGTAATTTAGACATTTATTAAAAATGAATAATGTTAGGTATCCCAAAATTTGTAACAAATTTTTAATACTAATACATGTGGCATGTGACTTGGCATGATTCATTTGGTAAATATTTAAAGGTTGATAGATTAGGTGTTAATTAAAAAAAAAGTGGCGAAGATGAGGAAGACAATACAATTCAGCATAAAACTTATTGAACAAGTAAGAGGTTAATATTATTATATTAACTCTCACCCCTGTTACAAGTATATGGTCATAAAGCCAACTTCTCCAAATACTAACCCTTAATCAGTCAATAACTGAGAAGTCTCCATTGCTCAATGGGGTTACTCCAAGCAAGTTCAAGACTATCAAGAGTCCACTGGTCATGTTTTGGCATACTTGATGTTATTTTCATCTCTTGCCCTAGCTCAGAGCTCAACTTCCTCCAAGTGGTAGCCTCCAGTCATAGGAAATGAGACAGATCGTCTCGCCTTGCCTGAGCTCAAGGCCAAGACTACTGATGAACCTTTTGGAATATTGAGGTCATGCAATGAATCTGTCAACTTTTGTGTATGGCCTGGTGTCAAATGTGGGAGAACACAACAGAGAGTCACCATTTTGGACCTTAGATTCTTAAAAACATTCTGGCTCCATATCACGTACATGTTGGTAACTTGAGTTTTCTAAGGGAACTGATTCTTTATAACAATGGTTTCAGTCATGAAATCCCATAAGAGATTGGTCGTTTGCGAAGACTGTGGTATCTAGAATTGTACAACAATTCATTCATTGGGAAAATTCCTGCCAACATAACTAGTTGCTCAAACATTGTCTTTGTCAGTCTTGCCTATAACCAATTGGTGGGAGAAATTCCTGTAGAGTTGGGATCCTTTTCAAAGCTCCCGTTCATTTCTCTGAGTGGCAACTATCTAACGGGAAGTATCCCTTTTTCATTTGGAAACTTAACTTTGATTGATACTATTTCTTTATCCAAAAACAGGTTAAGTGGGAAAGTCCCTGATAGTTTAGGCCAACTGAAGAGCCCAACTTTCCTTTTTTTTTGGATGGAAATAACTTTTCTGGTACCATTTCTCCTTCAATTTTCCATCTATCTTCCATTAAAACTTTGATGTTGCAGTCAACCAAATCAAAGGTACTCTTCCCTCTAACTTAGACAATTTGTTTCCAAGTCTCCGAGTTCTTAACATTGGAGAAAACCAGTTTACTGGATCAATTCCAGTTTCATTATCAAATACCTCAAATCTTGAGTACTTCACAGCTGGAATTAATCAATTCACTGGAAATGTGCCTGGTTTGGAAAGGCTACTCAGGCTTCGGTGGTTTGTCATCACCAGCAATGGTCTTGGAAGTGGTGAGGGTAACGACTTGAGCTTTCTCTGCTCTTTCACAAACACAATCAGATTAGAGGTACTCGTCAACAATTTTTGAGGAGCTTTACCAGGTTGTATTGCTAACTTTTCAGCTACTCTTGAAACATTGTTACTAGATCATAACAGTGTATATGGAAATATCCCAAATGGGATAGAAAATCTTGTGAACTTGAGGAGACTTGACATTTGGTCCAACCATTTGTCAGGTAACATTCCCTCTGGTATTGGAAATCTGCCGAGACTAGTAATATTTTTTTCAGATGGAAACAATATTTCAGGGAATATTCCCTCCTCCATAGGAAACTTAACCCAATTGATGCAGCTAGATTTGAGTGACAACATTATTGATGGAATGATTCCTTCAAGCCTTGGCGAGTGTAAGAATCTGGTGAATCATGATCTTTCTCACAACAATCACAATGGCAGCTTACCTCAAGCAGTTATAGGACTCTCATCTTTGTCAATCCTTCTTGACTTGTCGAGAAACAACTTAACTGGTAAACTTCCCCATGAAATTGGAAACTTAAGGAACCTCGGGGTATTGATTCTTCATTGCAAAATGTTCACTGGTGAAATCCCAACAAGTCTTGGTAGTTGTATAATGCTAGAATATATGGACATGCATAGAAACTTCTTTCAAGGGGCCATTCCTTTGTCATTGAGTTCACTAAGAGGTATGTTGGTGTTAGATGTTTCAAACAACAATTTGTCTGGAGAAATTCCTAAGTTTTTAGAGGACTTTGGCACCTTGCAAAACTTGAACCTGTCTTACAATAACTTAGTGGGGGAGGTCCCAGAAGGTGGAGCATTCAAGAATGTTACTGCGACTTCAATCATGGGAAATAGTAAGCTCTGCAGGGGAATACCTGAATTTCAGTTGCCAAGTTGCAGTTTCAAACCCTCCAAGAAGAGAAAATTGACGCTTTGAAATTGATCATCTCCATTGTTTCTGGATTTCTGGGAATAGCTTTGTTGGTGTCCTTTCTTTTAGTTTGTAACTCGCGGAAGAAAAGAAAAAAACCAAGCTCAAGCAGTACTTCAGAGGGTGTGCTTTTGAAAGTTTCATACCAAAGTCTTTTAAAAGCTACTGATGGATTCTCTCCCGCCAATCTTATAGGTAAGGGAAGTTTTGGATCGGTATATAAAGGGATTCTATAACAAGATGGCAAAATCATTGCTGTCAAGGTGCTAACCTTCTGCAACATAGTGCTTCACAGAGCTTCATTGCTGAGTGTAAGGCTCTTAGAAACATCAGACATCGAAATCTTGTTAAGCTAATAACTGCCTGTTCAGGCTTCGATTACAAAAATAATGAGTTCAGAGCTCTGGTTTACGAATTCATGGTTAATCGAAGTTTAGAAGACTGGTTACATCCAAATCACATGACAGAAGAAATGGATGAAACACCAAGGAATTTAGACCTTCTTCAAAGACTAAATATTGCCACTGATATTGCTTGTGCTCTGGATTATCTTCATCATCAATGTCAAGCACCAATAGTTCACTGTGACATCAAGCCAAGCAATATTCTTTTGGACCATGAAATGACCGGACATATCAGTGATTTTGGTCTATCAAGGTTCCTTCCAAATTCCAATACAAAGACTTCAACTAGTCAAAACAAGCTCCATCACACTAAATGGCACTATTGGTTTTGCAGCTCCAGGTATCATTCCTCATTTCCCTTCAAAATTTTAAACCAATCTGATCTTTTTTTGAGTTTTGATTGATCTCCTTAAGAATTCTCTGTATGAACTGCAGAGTATGGTACAGGCAGCGAGGTGTCACTGTATGGCGATCTTTACAGCTATGGCATTGTCTTCTTGGAAATGTTCACAGGGAAGAGGCCTACTGATAACATGTTTACAGATGGCTTCAATAACCTTCATAATTTTGTTAAGCAAGCCTTGCCCAGCGGAGTGAAAGAGATAGCAGATCCAAGACTTTTTCGGGAAACAGTATGGGAGTCAATTGCTAGTGATGTAAGGCTCAAATGTTTGACTTCCATATTTGAAATGGGAGTCACCTGCTCTTCGGAATCGCCAAAAGGAAGAAAGAACATAACTATTGTTGCAGCCGAACTGTATTCTGTCAGAGACAAACTTCATGAAATGTGTTATGAAGGGATAAACAAGGCATAGGGCCTTTAAATGCAGTGCAAATAAGATGACAAGGTAAATTCAAAAGAATAATTAATCTCTATTTTCATGTTATTGCCATCTATAATCAACTACAATTTATGTATTCCATAGTCATGCTAGTTATATACTAATGAAGTAATACATAAATACACAAAAAGAAGAAAAAATCCGTGTATTTTAGTAAGGGAAAATTGCAGCAAAAATACCCATTCTTAGTCAAAATTTACACTCTAATACCCAATCTTTTTTTCTGACGGCAATAATACTTTCCGTCTAATTTTTGTAGCAACCGCCAAAATTTTCCGTTAACTGCCACATAATGGTACACGTGTCGACATCTAAGCTTTTAGGCCATTAAAAGTCATTTAAAAATTATAGAAAAATACGAAAATGAAATAAAAATGAAATAAAAGTAAAAAGTACGTTAAAAAAAGAGAGTAAAAAGGTTAAAAAATCCAAAAATTTATCGTCTTCACTCTCCCGCCCTTTCTCTGTTTTGACTGGTTTTTGTCCAGAATCCACCATTAACGACTGCAAATTGCTAAAATCTTGACGAGTTCTTTTGGAAAAGATGGAGCATCAACATCAACTTGGTAAGTATTTTTCTGTTGATTATGGGGTTCTTATTGCACCTTTTTTCAGTTTTTTGTGCGAAAATCGAGTAGGTGAGTGTTATTCGAACTTGGGGCTTTTGTATTTTTAGGGTTTGTAACTGACATTGTGAAGGGTTTCTTGCTTTTATAGTTGACGAAGGGTACTGTGTTTTTGGGTTTGGAACCCATGTGCGTGGAGTCTGTTTTGTTATCTTTTTCGGGAGACCACTACTTCTTCTTTTACTGTTATGGGGGTCAACATTTGCTTTGATGAGGGTGGGTCAATGGGAATCTGGTTTACTATTAGCTAGTGGGTTTATTTTATTACTTAATTTATTGTTTCGTGGGTGTTTAGTAGTTGACAATAATTATTTTTAAATTTGGTAGATGAGTCTTCTACATTATTCACAATCAAACTGCACCATAGTAGAGATTTCTTCACACCTTATGGGAATAAAAGGTACGAGGGAGGAAGTGTTGCAATATTTGATAATTGCGACATGGATTACTTCAGCAAATTCAGTTTGGAAAATATGGCTTTGCATTTGAATTAGAGGATGCCATTTGGGTTTTTGTGGAAGCCAAAGGATAGGACATTAAAATATAGAAAAATGTTAGTAAGTGATAAGGAAGTTATGGAAATGATGGAAGAGTTGGTTAGGCGTAAGTATAGGGAGGCAGAAGTGTTCTTAGTGATACCTGAGAAGGTAATGAAATTGGAATGGAGGGAAGACAGTGATGCAATTAAACATCATCCAGGACCTGAACCCTTAAAGAGATACATTATTGAAGAACTAGCTGAAGATGCAGACATTCAAGGGTTGAAAGTGGTTACATCACAATTCCAAAGTCAGCACTACTGACCTTGGACCTAAAGCAGAAATTGGTATATAGGAAGAAAGTACCACACGAACACATAAGCGTAGACAAGTACCCCATAGATCCTCCTCACAACCACCAACTGAGAGAAGACAACAATCCACCCCACAACCAGCAAATAAAGCAGAACATGTTCCACCACAACCACCAAATGACCCCGGACCACAATCCTCCCCATAACCAACAACTAAACCAGATAATATTCCACCACAACCACCAAATGCTCCTACCAACTCTAATCCATACATACCAAGCTCACCTCATTTCCCAGACACCACATAATAAAGCCAATATGAGGGAGTATTCGAGAATGTATACAACTATGATCCTGTTGTTGAGGATTTATTAGCAGGTGGAAGCAGAAACTACACTCAGAATGAAGCTCCAGTGAATAAAGCTCCAGTGAATGAATCTACAAAGAATGAGGTTCCAGTAAATGAACCTATAGAGAATGAGGTTCCAGTAAATGAACCTAAGAGAATGAAGATCCAGTGAATGAACCTACAGAAAATGAAGAAGAGTTTGAGTTTGTTCAGGAGGAATATGCTCAGGATGATGAGGGAGAAAGGAATATAGATCATCAACCTGATCCAAGTAGTTGGTAGGGATCAGTTACTCAGTTATGTGAAGAAGATGATGCTGGTAGTGAGGGTGGGATTGAATCTGAGCAAGATCTACAGAGCTTGAGTGAAGGTGATGGTCGTAATGATACAGTCAGGAATAGTAAGCAGCTCAATGCTAATACTAGCTATGAGAATTTTAAATTCACTTTGGGAATAGAGTTTGCATCAGTAGACATCATTAGAACAGCTATCAAGGAGTACTTTATTTCTGTAGACAAAGAGTACATATATGTGTAGAACACCTCAGAAAAGATAAGAGTTAAATGCAAAGCAGAACAATGCCCTTGGATTTTGTATGCACATATCAGTAGGGTTGACAACAAGATATTTAGAGTGAATACTTTAAAGGATGAGCATGATTGTGGGCTAGTTTTCAATAGCAAGCACGTGGACAGCACATGGTTGACCAAGCATTTCCTTGAGCAGTTCAAAGTAAACCCTACTATGTCTTATAAGACTTTCCATGAGATGACTGTAGCCACCAAATTCTCAGAGTTCTCACTTTGGGCATTTTATAGGGCTAAGGGCAAAGTAATTACTATGCTAGAGGGGTCTGTTAGGGAGCAGTATGCAATTCTAGAGGAATACTGCAAACAGATCTTGGCTACAAACCCTGGTAGTACAGCTCTTTTGAAGACAAAGTTGGTTAATGACAAAAGGTTATTCGAGAGGGTTTACATATGCTTGAAGGCATGCAAGGAAGGATTCAAGCTCGGATGCAGGCCCTTGATTGGCTTAGATGGTTATTTTGTGAAAGGATATTGCAAAGGGATATTATTGACAGCAGTGGGCATTGATGGAGACAATTCTATATTCCCTATTGTATATGCAATAGTGGAGAAGGAGAATACAGAGACATGGAAATGGTTTCTCCAATTATTGAGGGAGGACTTGGAGATAGGTAATCCAGGAAAATATACAATGATGAGTGACAGACAGAAAGGGCTAGAAACAGCTCTGGAGACCATTTTAGAGGTACTGAAATCAGATTTTGTGTTAAGCATTTATATGCTAACTTCAAGAAACAACACCCAGGTTTACTGTCAAAGCAAATGTTATGGGCAGCTGCCAGGGCAACAACAAATGAAGAATGGATAAGGAGAATGAATGAGTTAAAGGCAGTTGATAAGAGGGCTCATGCATAGCTCAGTGCAAAGAAACTGAGTGAATGGATAAGGTCAGCTTTTTTTTGAAGGAGTGAAATGTGATATTCTGTTAAACAATATATCTGAGAGTTTTAATTCAACTATCTTAGATGCCAGAGATAAAGCCATTGTGGCTTTGTTGGAGAAAATCAGATTCTAGTTGATGTGTAGATTTTGCAAAAAAAAGGGAAAGTGTGGAGAAATGGAACAAACCTGTTGGGAAAAGAATTCTGAAGGTTATTGAAGACAACAAAGTAATCAGGAAGTGTTGTATAACAACCAGAGCTACAGCTAGGAAGTTCCAAGTTACCTATATAAATCATGAGGTTTATGTGGTTAACTTGGATACCAAAATGTGCACATGTAGGAGGTTCCAGCTGACAGGAATCCCTTGTGGCCATGCAATTGCAAGCATTTGGAGTATGGGGCTGGATATTATGGACTATGTCCATGACTACTACAAGAAAGAAGTTTTTGTTAAGGCTTATGCATATGTAGTTGAACCAATGCCTGGTCCAGACAAATGGCCTCAAACAGGGCTGAATCCAATATGTCTTCCAACTGAACATAATTTACCAGGCAGGCCAAAAAAATCAAGGAGAAGAGAAGCAGATGAACCACCTGCTGGTGCAACCAAACTGAAGAAAATTGGCCAAGTAACCCATTGCACCAACTGCAAACAGAGAGGTCATTTTAGGTCCACTTGTGAGAATGAAACATTTATAGAGGTATGAATATATTAGTTTCAGTTTTGTAGGTTCCTGAGTTTTTATATACATCTTGAAGCTAATTCTGTGTTGGATTTTTGCGGGCCCCTGTTCAAAAGAAGAAAAGTCATCCACCTTAGAAAAACCCTACTGAGGAGACAATCAAGAGAAGAGAAAGGCAACAAAAGCAAAAAGCTAGAAATGATGCTGCTGCAAACTCTAGTGCTCCAACAGGAGCAAACATGAACTGAAATGGAAGTTACTTAGAATGGCCATTTATATTTGACCATTAGGAATGTACTGTAAAAAACTGCATCAAGTTTTGGAGATGCACATAAGTAGCATAATTGTAGCTTTTGGTGATAGTTTTTTTGGATTTTTATTGCTTTTGCAGGAACTAGATGTTGGAACTAGATGCAGGAACTTTATGCCTCGTCTGGTATTTTATAATGTACATGACTTATGTAATCTTTTTGAGACATAAATGGTCATTCTATGCAAAATCAGTTTGCCATTTTGCTTATATCATGTTCTGTTTTAATAATCCTTCTCATATTATAAATTTAACTACAATGCTATTAACAAACACAAACAACTGAGCTTGAATTGCAAAAATAAACTAGTACATTGATATTGCAATGACAAAATTCAACCATTACAGCTACTGCTTCAGAGTTTAGTACCAAATGCTGCATACATTTGTTTTACACTAACTAATAAAACTAACTACACCATTACATCAATACCTCAAGTTAACCAGATAATAATGGCAATTACAACTGTAAACCTCAGTACAATTTTCCCCAATCTTTCACACATATTTGCTTTAACTTCCTCATTATATCTCGGCATATTTTTAGCAACACATGAAAGCCCTCCTCTTATCTCTGAACTATCACAAGCTGTAGTGTAACTCTACCTAGCACCAACTTCACCTTCATCAAATGACGATTTCTCTGCTTCTAAGTCACGAATTCTTCTTAGTAATCCCGGTATTACTCTCTTTGATCTCTCGCACATTTCTGGGTCGACCCAGTAGAAAAACCCACAACCACTATAAGCCTGAACAAAAATTCACTTCATAACTTATATTTCAAAAAAAAAAAAAAAAAAACTTCTAAAATTACTAACCCGAAGCTTCCTACAAGACTTGAACCTCCTCCCTGGGTTTTTATTAGTCCATGACGTCCTCACCACCATCGGATGTGGTGGTCTACACTTGCAAAACTCCATTCACACAAAATTGCTACAATAGATCCAAATTTCCCCAACCTTCACACACAATAGTTTCGAAGTATTGCAGAGATCAATGAAGGATTTTTGACAAGATCCGGTGGACAGAGAGAGAGAGAGAGAGAGAGAGAGTGGAGAAAAATAGATTTTTTTTAACTCGTTTCAGGTTTATTTTCTGGTATTGATACTTTTAATTTCATTTTTATTTCATTTTCGTATTTTTTTATAAATTTTAAACGACTTTTAATAGCCTAAAAACTCAGATGTCGATACGTGTACCATTATGTGGCAGTTAACGGAAAATTTTGACGGTTGTTACAGAAATTAGACGGAAAGTATTATTGTCGTCAGAAAAAAAGATTGGGTATTAAAGTGTAAATTTCGACTAAGAATGAGTACTTTTGCCGCAATTTTCCCTTTCAGTAATAGGTGGCTCTATTTCCACCCTCCTAATATTTTACTATGAATTGATTTTTAAAATCCATTTTTTTGTCTTTTTGTCCACTTTTATTTTCTTTTTCAAAATTTAATGTATAGCTTCTATGATGAATAATCAATAATGACAAAAAGAAAATATCTTGAGTTTCATATTATGCTCAAAATATATATTATGAGAGAAAAAAAAATCAATTGTATAATGAACACTTTCTATCTAGTCTTAGTAGAGGTTTTTTATTTCCTTCTTCTTCTTCTTCTTCTTCTTCTTCTTCTTCTTCTTCTTCTTCTTCTTCTTCTTCTTCTTCTGTGTTATGAAGAAAGTAAGTATAATGGAATATAAGTAACTGTTAGCATAATGGAATATAAGCAACTGTATCAGTTATCCTTAAACAAACAAAACTAATATTTATAATACTGTAAATAAATGTGTATACAAACTAAACAAAAATGCATATTTGCTATTTTTAGTTTTTCTTTTTGTATAATTAGTAAATAACAAAAGGATTCACTATTCTATATGTATATATATATATATTTTAAAAAATACAGAATCCATTGTTATACTATTCACTATTCTATTTGATATTTGGCATGACAAGTGGTAATTTGTGCTTCTATTGGCACAACATTTTCAAGTGGAACCATCAAGAAAGCCTCAATTTAAATTATTAAAGGTGGTTCTGACGAAATTGCCATTAACGCCTTTTTTTTATAGTGACATTTACTACTTTGAATTATGATTTACCTTATTTTTTTGCATCAATTTTAGTCCATGATTTTAGTTTGAACAATTTTATTATAAACCAGAATGAAAATTGTTGATCAAAATTGATGGAAAACAAATTTTTATAGCAAAACGACATTTGATAGCTCAAGGACAATGAGGGACCAAGTATAGGACATTTTGAAAGTTTTGGGGTATTTTTCATAGACCATATAAGACTAAGCTTTGGCTTCATCTTTATTATGGGGGTTGTTTTAATGAAGATTTTTGTTTTTTCTCCATGGATAGGTAAGATTGATTAGTTAAATATGATCTACAATAGCAAGTAATTTCATCTATCTCCATTATTCGATTAATTAATGTTTCATTCAAATAATTTTTTTTTATTTCTTTTCTTTTTAAATTTTAACTTATAAGTTGAATTTTTTAAAGTACATTTAATCTGAACGTATTATGCTACTAATAAGAATAAGTAATTTTTTTGAGAATATAAATCAGGTTTTTTTTTTATGGAATGTAACGTTATTTTTTTTTAACCGCACTATTAATATGCGGGAATGGTGCGGGGACGATATTAATATAATCTGTACCGTACCTACTCCGATATTTATATATATACACATAAAAAAATTATGGGCACCAATCCAGTACGTTTTTTTTTTTTTTTAGCTATACATAAGTATCATTTTGACCAATGAAAATTTTTTTTGCACATTTTTTATATTAAAAAATAAGAGAGAGAAATAACATTAATGATGCACGTCTTTTCATGCACTTTATTATAGCCGTTGGATCACCATTAGATGATGATCCAATGACTAAAAAATCTACACATAAGTAAAAAAAAAAAATACCTACTGGATTGGCAACCAAAAATTATTATACATATAGATATAAATTTAATTTTACACTATTTATATTCTTATATCTTTAATAAAATGATGAATTTAGAGAGTTATATGTACTTATATATTTAAATTTTAGAATTTAAAAATTATTAATATATTATTGTATTTAATATTTTGTTGGTTATGAAAAAGATTTAGTATTGTTATCTTAATTTTTTTAATATTTTATTATTATCAATAGATAATGTGTAACTATGATTTTCCTTTTATTCGTTGATTAATACTTACACCGTCGTCTCTGTATCTAAAAAAATGATCAATAGAGTGAGTATGGTAGCCGCATTGTCATTCTTTATAGAGGCGGCCAAGATATACTGGTACGCCAAAATTGTTGTCCCAGAAATTGTTGTAAATATGGAGGATTTATAAGGGTAGAACTGTCTTAAAGGATAAAATTCTTGTTAGTCGTCAAACAAGGTTTGACGCTTGCCAAAGCACAAATGATAGATAGGTTCATTTTCCAGGACAAAAGAGCACAATATTACGCTGAACAAGAGGAACCATTATTCCAACGTGTCCGTACTCGCGCTATTCATTTCACTATGTCGTCCGAGTTCCCCGACTCGTTCACTCACCCCGTCGATGACTCAGTTCCCACCACCGGGTCAACTCGCCCCTACGAGGACGATGGCTACCTAGGCTACGACCCCCGCCTCTCCTCCCAGCGATTCGACTCGTTCTCCGCGACCCAGTTCGTCGATTCCGAGTCGGTCAAGGATTCGGCCACTGACTCGCCGATCTTCCACCACAGCTCCACGGCGGACGACGTGTTCGCCGCGCAATCGGTTCCTGAGGCCCAGTCTCCGCCGTCGATCTTCGCCGAATCCAACGGCCAGGGCTTCGATGGAGGGTTTGGTGGATCGGACGGTCCGATTTTGCCCCCTCCCTCGGAGATGGAGCGCGAGGAGGGAGTCGCTCTCAGGGAGTGGAGGAGGTAGGGTTTCGAATTTGCTTTGCCTCTGATATTTATTGAATATTGATCTCTGACTGATCTATATAATTGGGCTATACCTATATCTGCAATTCATTTCCAATTCAATCTGAAATTCGATCTGTTTAGGCTGATGGTAGAAAGAGGAAAATTTAGTATTAAATTCAGCTGTTTCTGAAAACCCATAATTGTTAAATTTTGTTGTAAATCACTATAGGTAGAAGATCATTAATGGTGATGCACTGCATTTGGGTATCTTTTGTTATTGCTATTATTCTTGTTTGTGTATCTCTACTGTGATTTTTTGTCTAGAGTGTACAATTAGTCTTTATATTATTTAAGGTTGGTGCTTTAGTTTATGTGGGAGATTGGGGAAGAAATAAATTTAAAATTCAGTGAAATTTTAAGGATATAATTCATGAGCATTATTGTTTTATATATACAGACAGAATGCGATTCGGCTGGAGGAGAAGGAAAGGAGGGAGAAGGAGTTGTTGAACCAGATAATTGATGAAGCTGATGAATACAAACTTGAGTTCTATCAAAAGAGAAAGATTACTTGTGAAAACAACAAAGCTTCTAACAGGGAAAAGGAGAAGGTGAGAGTTGATATCTTATTTTGAAATTTATGATGCACTTATTATTACTTTGCTGGAATTGTTTGGCATCCTGCTGTCAGTTCGTACTTCTCTGTTGTTTGAATTTTGGGTCATAAAAACTGAGCTCTTCATCGTCCATAGCAGTTTTACTATTGATGCTCACACGCACTTTCCTACTGTGTATTTCTTCAAAATACCATTTACTTCCAAGTTGCTCGTTTCTTATTTGCTGAGTGATGGGTAAATTAGGTTTGAATAAGAGTCTAACATGCATTGAAGAAAATTTATGCTACTGGGAAGAGACTAGATTGGAATGGGCTGAGGTTATTTACTTTATGCTAATCTAGGTGATCCTTCCTCCTTCAAGTCATGATCCTAGAAATTGCAAGAGATGAGGGTTGGGATATGGTTTTCAGCGGTGGCATCTATTCTCTGTCCATAAGCAAGCTTATGCTACTGAAAAATGCATCTTGATTTTACTTGAAAACTCTCATTCTTGCAATTGTGAAAGCAGATAACTTCTTTCTATGGCTCCCTCCAACCAAAGGTTCATCTGACCAATAATTTGGGTTGTTAGTTGATTTCCTTGAACTTTCCATTTCACATGAATGAATCTCAAGAATCAGTTAAACCTTAATGAAAATTGTAACTAGAATATTGTTGGCTTTCTCGAACTTTTTTGATAAACATGGAGATTGCAAGTTTGTCCTACAAGTGAAGCCTTGAATCTCTGTGACGTCTAAGATATGGAGGAATTTTATTTTCCATTAATGTTAGCATTTTGAATTTTATATCTTTGTTTTCTAGGTGTTTCTGGCCAATCAAGAGAAGTTTCATGCTGAGGCTAATAAGAACTACTGGAAGTCAATCGCCGAGCTTATTCCTAATGAAGTGCCAGCTATAGAAAAGAAGAGAGGGAAGAAGGACCAAGAAAAGAAGCCATCCGTTGTCGTTATCCAAGGTCCAAAGCCTGGAAAGCCAACTGATCTTTCAAGGATGCGGCAGATACTTGTAAAACTGAAACACAAAACACCTGACCACCTAAAGCATGCTCCACCCCCACCAGCTGCTGCCCCTGCGAATGAAGCTAAAAGCAATGCTGCTCCCCCTAAGGCTGTCGCAGTTGCTTGATAATTGTTCTTGGTCATTCAGTGTCTAGATTAAGATATATCTTGTAAGTTGTATTTGGTTAGAATGTTATGTTGTTATCTGCATTGAACTGTCTCTCGAGTAACAGTCGCTATTGTGTTTAATTTTTGTCTTTTTTATGTTCAAGAATTTGGCCATCAATGTTGCTCTCTATACTATAGTATTAAGAGTATATAGGATAAAGCTCTACAATACAGAATATAGCTCTCTCGTATGTTACAATGTTTAAAGCAATTCAACAAATTGGGACATTAGAGCATGTCGATGAGTTGATTTTATAGGAGCCTAAGGTTATGTGAATGAAAACCCAAGTTATCGTAGATAATGTTCCAGACAGAGTTGAGCGGGTTGAACGGGTTGAACCCAATATGGTCATCAACATTCATGCTCGACTGCTGCTTTATATATTTCATACTGATTACAGCAATACAATCCATATTTTCCGCATAGCTAAAATGAGAAGTAAAATGAGGCTAGTTGTAAGCCAAAAAGAATTACATGGGTATCACATCGTGTAGTAAATAAGCAACGAAGATTATTCAGAACTAATCTAACTTAATATAACATATGTGCGACTTTTCAATCACATCTGAACAAGCTTCACAATCCATTGATGCACAACTTTGGCCGACCTTTTCTGAATCTGGCTTTCTTTTGACTATCAAGATAAAGTAAAGGATATCCATGATTGCTCGTGACCAGACTCCGAAACGCTAATCAATATTTGCCATCAATGGCCCCAAATCACCTGCATGTTCCTCCATATATGTTTGTGTATATATATATCCTCCAATCGAAATCTGAATCAGAAAAATGACGAAATTTCGAAATTGAAAGGCAGAACGACGAAGTTTCTGTTTCGGTCTTCATTCCAAGTGAATCTATACACGAGGAAAGACGTAAAAATATTCAAAAACAAATATTGAAAAAGACTAATGAAAGACAAGCTCTGAGCCCCTACGTTCAATTAATTCTTCAGAATTTCTTTATAAAAATAACATGTC
The DNA here is from genome assembly GCA_002914845.1 of Trema orientale. Lineage (NCBI taxonomy): Eukaryota > Viridiplantae > Streptophyta > Magnoliopsida > Rosales > Cannabaceae > Trema > Trema orientale. The sequence continues at coordinate 18,594 of JXTC01000706.1, forward strand.
ACGTTGTCATGGAAAGAGGCTATTAAATACTTGATACAAAATAACAGCGCTAGTACTAAGCAGGTTGACAGAAAGATGGTCCTCGCAGGATGCTTTGCCAGGGCTTTGTTAACAATAACCACAATGAAGATATGGCTAACAGCAATCCAAAATGAACTGAAAAATCAAACCAGCCGAATATGTAACAATCATTTTTTTTTTTTCTGAAATGATATAGAACCATTGTTAAATATAATAAGATGATAAACTAAGACTAGCAAAACATATTTTTGGAAATCATTAATAAAAATAGCTGACAGAGTTATATGAAAAAGACTAGATCATAAAACTTACTATACTCCTGAATCTACTGCCTTCGGCTTTAATGCTCCTTGTCACCCCTTGTCTTGTTAAGTATGTCCCTCACATGACATAGATCGACAACAACATTACTGATGCTCATTCGTTCTCCTGGAATTTCTTGAGAACAAGCAACTCCTATTTGAATAATCGAAACCAAACACTTCTGAATTTCATCGCCATTCGCATTTGTGGCTTTAGTTCCCCTACTTTCTTCCTTCTTAACGAGCAGGGGATCAATAATCTCTTCTACACGTTCAGTTAAGGCCATTGAAGCAAAGTTATGCAGGTTTAAATCATCTTTAAACATGCCATCGGTAGGTCTTTTTCTGGTAAACATCTCCAACAACAGGATGCCATAGCTATACACATCGCCAAATGTTGACACTTCGCTTCCCATGCCATACTCTACATTTCATACAAAAAAGTAGCACTAACTGAGTAACTGAGAACTTAGTTGTAAATGGCCTCATTGACGCTGCTCAATTAAATAAAATTCTACCATCATAAACTAACAAATTTATAATTCACTGATTAAAGAGCTATATGCAAACTGTGAACTCATGAAAAAAAAAAATAAAGAAATAACAATAAAATAAAACTATATGCTATATTGTTGGATATGATACATGTGGAATTAAGGAAGATCATGCATCAATTGAATATCATAGATGATAAGAGATCAAGCATAAATTGAATATCATAGAAGATGAATAATAAACTAAACTTAGGAAAAGATTGTCAGCAATTGAATAAAATAACAAAAGAAGATGAATAGATCGAATTTACCTGGGGCAACATAGCCAATTGTACCTCGTATTCCAATGGTACTGCTGGTTTGATCTGAAGAAAATGGATGGGAAGTATTTGGAAGAAACCTTGCTAATCCAAAATCTCCAACCCGAGCAATCATGTCATTATCCAAGAGGACATTAGTTGGCTTCAAGTCACAATGAACTATCTTCATGTGGCTGTGATTGTGTAGATAATCCAAAGCATTAGCCACATCAATAGCAATGTTTACTCTCTGAATAAGATTCAAATGTCTCTGATCATGATCATGATGCAGCCACTCTTCTAAACTTCCATTGACCATAAACTCGTAAACAAGAGCTTTGAAATCATTTCCTTGAAAATCGACGCTTGCACACGCAGTTAAAAGTTTGACAAGATTTCGGTGCCTAACGCCTTTCAAGGCCTTACATTCAGCTACAAAACTTTTTGGCGCTCTTGAAGTTTGAAGGCTTAGCACTTTCACAGCAACCACTTTCTCCTCATCTTGGTTTATAATTCCTTTGTAAACAGATCCAAAACTTCCAACACCAATCAAATTTTCCGAAGAAAATCCATTTGTTGCATTAAGAAGATCTGCATATGAAACTCTCAAGAAACGATTTCTAAACGAAGATCCCAAAATCGACTGACTTCTTTTCCTTGACCGACAAAAAAGTATGACAAACATTAACATCAAAACCAGAGCAACAAGTCCGCAAGATATTGAGATCATCACCTGCTTCAACTTTGGAGATAACTTACTCTTCTTACGTGAATTGGAGTTGCACTTGGGCAATTTTAGTTGTGGTAAACCTCCACAAAGCCTTGTATTTCCCGTGATCGAAAAAGCGCTTATGTTTTCAAAGATTCCCCGGATGGGTACCTCGCCTTCGAAGTCATTAAACGATAAATTAAGACGCTGCAAATTTTGAAAGCGTTCTAGAAACACTGGAATATTTCCAGACAACTTGTTGCCAGCAAAGCTAATTCTTTTGACTCCTCTCAATGAAGCTAGAGTTTGAGGAATAGTTCCTTGCAGTGAATTCTCCCCCAAGTTTAACAATTCCAAGTTTAGGCAGCTGCCTAAAGTTTCAGGAATGCTACCAGATATCTCGTTTCCATAAACATCCAAAAACACAAGGTTTTCTAAATTTCCCACCTCCTCAGGAGTGGTACCACTCAAGTGGTTTCCAGATAGAACAAGAACTTGGAATGATGACAAGTTCATCACTTCTTTTGGTATGGGACCACTAAGATTGTTTGTAGCAAGATCTAAAGAAATCAAGTTCTTGCATTCTCTAAGAATTGATGGTATGCTTCCCTGTAAGTTGTTTGAGGACAAAATTAATTGACCTAATGATGTTGAGTTTCCTAGAGAGGATGGTATGAGTCCTGAGAGTTTATTTTCAGACAGATCCAAATGATAAAGCTTTTGGAGCTTACCTATTGAGCTCGGTATAGGGCCGGTGAGTTGGTTTCCCCATAAGAACAATCTCTCCATGTTGACAAGATTTGTGATCCCGACTGGAATACTTCCCCTGATCTGATTGTTTCCAAACTGCATGAAAAACAGCTTTGTTGAGAAGTTTCCTATGAACTCAGGAAGCTTTCCTCCAAAGCTGTTTCCATTAATACCAATGCTTTCTAACTCTGTGCAGTTGATCAGAGAAGAAAGAAAATCCAAGTCATCATCCTCACCATGTCCAAGATTATTCATGCCAATCCCAAATGAACGAAGATTCAATGATAGGCCTGCCAAACTCGGCATTTTCCCCTCGAAGTTGTTATCCGAGATTTCGAATATCGAAAGGTTTGAGGCATTGGAGATCGACTCAGGGACCCGACCACTGAAGTTGTTACCATACACGGAAAAGAATTCTAGGTTTGGAAGAGTGTTTCCCAACTGGGGAGGAAGACTTCCATGAAATTGGTTGAATAGTACAGAAAAGATTTTGAGGGAAGAGATATTGTATATTGAAGGAGGGATTAGACCAGTCAAATGATTCCCACCTATTGAAAGCTGGACCAAACTTCTTAACTCACCAAGGCTAGTTGGAATGCCTCCATGCAAATTATTCTCTCGAACATTGAGCATTTTAAGAGAAGAAATATTTGCAACTGAGGCAGGTATTTCCCCAACTAAACTGTTCCTATGCAAGTATAGGACCTCCAGCTTGGACAATGAGCCAATCTCTTTAGGAATTCTACCAGTAAGATTGCTCCCACGTAGGCTCATATACTGGAGGTTAGAACAACGTGACATGTTGACAGGAATAACGCCAGTGAAGGAGTTGTTCTCGAGGTCTAGTACTCTCAGCCGGAACAGGCGCCCGATTTGGGGAGGAATGACATGGCTGAAGCTATTGTTTCGAAGGTTCAACACCCTAAGAAAACTCAGGTTACCAACGTGGGGGGAAAGCTGACCTTTTAGCTGGGACGATTGGAGATCTAGTACGGTAACCCTCGGGTGCCTTGGACTACAAGTAACACCTCGCCACTGGCAAAAGTGGAGCGATGAATTCCATGAGCTGAAAACTCCCCGAGGGTCACCCTTATAGTTATTGTCGTTGATGATCTTGGCCTTGAAATCGAGCAACGCTAGCCGGTCCGTACTGTCGTTTTTCGCCAGTACTAATAGAGTATTGAAAGATAGGAACAATAGGAAGTAAGAAACAACTATTATATGATCGATGCCAAATATTATTGGCCAACTGCCGACTCCTAAATGGGTGTGCCGGAATGATAACCTCATCATGATTAAGCTGCTACTGCACTCGAGAAAGACATTTTCTTGGGTTTAACTTTCGATAATGGGTACTTGGGGATATATATGGAGAGTTTTAGTTTATGAAATAAGTGATCAGAGGAGTTTACTAGCTAGTTTATATATCAAAGTTTACTCTGAAATTAAGAACAGTCATCATCTTATTACGCGCCATGCATTAATTTGTTGCAATATATCTACCTCGTCAGGACTACGGCATCTCCCTTTGGGGTGTGTTTTTCTTTTGTCTTTGACAATTCTCTTCTTTCATTTTTCTTCTTTATTTATTTCACCTCACAGGCACAACTCCGGTCGAAAGTTTTGACTTTTCTTTATAAAGGGAAAGAAAAACAAATATCTTGGAGCTTTATGACATACTGGCTATAAATTAATATTTTATTATGACCAGATATTATGTTTGAAATTAATTTTTTATTATGACCACATATTATGCAATAGCTTCAATTTTCTTTTTTTGGGAGAAAAATGCTTCAAAGCTATTGTGATCATTATTAGTCATGTTTGCGAGAAAATTAATGCTTGAATAATCTTTTGCTTTACTTTGACGTTGACTACGTTGTGTCAACTAGCATTAATCTCTTTCTGTTTTCTTTATTTTCTCTTTTTTCTTTCCACGATTGTAATTGCGGAGTTTGAATTTCTGTTCCACCTAGTTCCCGTTGATTTTTGTATAGAACCCAAATTCATCAAGACTTCATTAATGACAAGACGATCTGTCGACTACCTTTTGATGACACTTGGACAATCGAATCAATTTGACTAACAGGGGTCGAATGGTCCTTTTCTACCTCGATTACAAATTTGACTAAAAACGGGTCTATTAGACTATTATCACCCGTCTATCCTCTTTCTCAAGCCCTGATTTAGTAGTTTTTTATTGGCAAAAACAACAATAAATAAAATTAACTTTTTCCCAAAAAAAAAAAAAAACTAACTTTTATACATGAATTATTTTCCTTTTTAGAAGCCTTTTACATATATACTCTGAATAAATTCTTGTTTTCTAAAAAAAATAAATAAATAAATCCTCTTTAATACCCCCTTATATAGCCACTCTTTAACTAGTAGTCGTATGTCTACTTTGTTTTTCAGTAAATTTGTTTATTCAAATGAGTCATATTTAGCTCAAATTAACGTGACACGCGAATCTAAATTAACTAAAATATAGTTTCTTAACACATTTAATATAAATATGTTATATGACCTTAAGACATAAATATTTACTAAAAACAAATAAAAACCATATAACTTCTTAATACATATGCATAAAAACGTCCTAAAAATACTAAAAAAAAAAAAAATCCAAACATACGTAATGAAAATATTTATTTTTAAATGTGTATTATATACGTTATAAACAAGTTGACCCAAAATTGACTCGATTAATAAAGGGGTCATTGCGGATAAGCTTCGAGTTGGTGGGTCACCCCGAACCCAACTTTTTTAATAAACAAATTCGTAAGTTCAACCCGATTTTGATCCGAATCCGTTAACTCTGTGCGGGTTTGGCTACCGTTATTTTCTTTGTTAAACTCTTGTAATCTTGAGGTTTGCTGGACTCCTAGAAGGTTTAATAGGTCAGCCCACTGTCTTACCTCCTGGGCTTTTTGATCTGGACTAGCTAGCTCATTTTCAATCTGTGAATTAGAACCCCATGTGGCTACCACTATCCTTTTTTAAGTTTAAATAAAATCTTTTTTTTTTTTTCGAGAGCACAAAAAAAAAAAAAAAAAAAAAACTCCATGCAGGTTTCGAGTCTTGTCATATCACAAATTATTAACCTCAAAATTTACGTGATACAATTATGTATGTTCTAATTTTTATGTTCCAGAGCTTAATAAAAATATATTAAAAGGCAAAAGTTGTTCCTTTTTTTTTAAAAAAAAAGTATCAGAATTTACCACTGGTATTTTGGGAGTGTTTGGCGGCCCGAACTATTATTTTAATCCAGTCCCATGTTTGGTGTTAAAAAAGATGAGGGATAAAATTGTGAGGGACAAAATAATCCTCCTAGTTGGGAACTATTGTAATCCATTTAGAAGATGGGTTTAAATAGTCTCATCTTCTTTTTTCATTTCAAAAAAAATGGGGTCAACATGTTTTACTTTTTACCTTTTCTTCTCGATCATTTCTAAATAAAAAGTGGTCCTGTATCTTTTATATATATTTATTTTTTCCTCAATAATTTTTATATATATTCAAAAAATTTAGGTGGATGATCAATATTTTAAATTTGATTAAATAAATGTCCATTTTTTAAATTTTATAGCTAATTGTCTAGATATATATTTTTACACTTAGTAGATAAATAAATCTACTAATTTTAGTTACTGTGCTAAAATGTACTAGGTATATAAAGTTTTATACTTGGTATATAAGCATATGTACCAGATATTTTGCTATAATATTTGACAAAAGGATATTTACTTAAATTGGGTCCAAAATTTGGTCATATTTCTATATGGCCTGTAGGAATACACATTTTTTAAACAAAATGGATCTCACATGATTTTCAGCTTCTTTTTTGTTTAGTGTCATTTATTTTTATCTCATATCACACCAAACATGTTATAGTACTATCATAATCTAATCTAATCCTGTATACCAAACGAGCTCTTAAATTTCTAATTTCTATGTTCCAATGCTTAATAAAAAATACATTAGAAGGCAAAAGTTTTTTTTTTTTAAATATCAGTTGACGCATATTTTGCACCAGTATTTAAGTTGGGTCAAAAAAAAATGATAACACTTAAAGATGTTTACCAAAAAAAAAAAAAATCGATCAAACCGATCGATTTACACCTCTATAATAACGGCCCCAGAAAAGGACTTTTAGTAAAATAGCCGATTTTAATAATTTATTATATAAATATATATTTTTTCTATTTTTTTAGCTACATATATCAATATATAAACTGAGCTAGTATAACAAATGATGTATTTAGTTTCAAAACGTTGGTCCAAAATATGTCAAGAGTAAAAAAGTTACTAGTTATTATTTACTGTTATATCATTATTTAAGGTTATTTTACCATAGATACTGCTATGGGTCCTTATTATTGTATCAAATTTTTTTGTACCAACACATGTGATATTTGAGTTATCAACATTTAATTGGTATATTAAAATTGGTTGTCAATCCAGTAAGTATATATATATATTTTTTTTACCTATGTGTAGGTATTTTTTTTTTGCCGTTAGATCATCATTTAATGGTGATCCAATAGTTATAATGAGGTGTATGAAAAAACATGCATTATTAATGTTATTTTTCTCTCTTACTTTTTACTATAAAAAAATATGCATAATAAATTTTTATTGGCCAAATTGATACATATGCATAAGTTAAAAAAAAAAAAAAAAACCTACTTGATTGGTGTCTATTAAAATTTACTACAAATAGATTAAATATTATTATCAAATGACAATTCACATGTCATCTCTCAGTTAGTTTCCGAAGCATTATCCTTTTATCATTAAGGTTAGCTGCTCCAACATTCGGCTAGGCTGCCTCTTTAAAGGTTGCCTCATCTTTGCAACTAGTTTTTCCCTAAGTTAAATAAAATTAAACCGAGAGGTATTTTCAAAAACAAAAAAAACCCTCCAAGAAAGAAACTAAACTTCTCTTCTTTCCTGCCTCATTATTAAGTTAAGTGGTCTCAGAAGACAAGTTCTTTCCCCTGCCTCCATGGCCACTGGTCAAAAATGTTCATCCTTCACCAAAGAGCAGATGCTCCAAGCCCTTCAATACTCTGCTCAGTCTCCAGAATAGAAATCCGACAATTTATCTGCTCGTTTTGATGTCTTTGCTACCATTTTAATCAAGGGTTCGGTCAAGAATTTAATCCAAAGGGACAAAAATTAAATACGCTTTAATTGTAGAAAAACTTAACTCAAAATTTAAGGGGTATACTTAAAATTTTACAAATTCAGGAAGGAAAGGCTAAATTTAAAAGAAATAAAGATTAATTTTTTTAAAAAAAAAATGTACATACTATTTACGAGGAAGATAACATTCAGGGGCAATAGCCCCCTCTAGGTCACATGCATGTGGCTCCGCCGCCCCGGCTTTCAATGGTCTCAAACAGCCACTTAATAAAGACCTTCAAGATTCCATATCCAATCTGACCATGCACAAGCACAACAATCTGTCACGTCCTCCTGTGAATCAGTCACCAAATCTAGTTCAAGAAACTGTGACAATGCACCTATCCACCTTTCGGCTGATCCAAATCATCGTCTGCAAGAACAATAACCAGCAAGAACGGGTTAAGATCGACTACAACTGGTGGAGAATCCTCATATAACCATATTCAAGTTTATCAACAGATGAACGAACCTGCCCCGGCCTAGGCGCCAAGACAATCTACCAGCTGCGAAAATGCTCGATGATAGCTCAAGTGAACATGAAGAACTGGAGGTTAATTTTAGTCAAAGGACATCATGGTTGGAATTATCAATATGGCCAAGGATGAATACCAAGGCTCCAACATAATCACTTTGATACTCGTGAGTATAAGACCAAGTTGGAAATTCCAAATTATTATGGTCACCTCACATCGAAGATTTCCTAGATTGGATAATGCAAAACATCGAAAAAAATTTTGATTTCATGGAATTCCCCCTGAAAAAAGAGCAACTGGTTGCACTTAAACTCAAAGGTGATGGTCATTTGCTGAGTGTTAAGGTTATGAATAAGAGTCTGACTACATGCATTGAGAAATAGTTTATGTGACTGGGAAAAGACTAAAGCGGAACGGGTTAAGGTCTTCTGCTTTATCCTAATCTAGGTGATCCTTCCTCCTTCAAGTCATGATCCTTGAAATTGCAAGTAATAAGATTCGGGATACTAGAAATTGCATGTTATGTTTCCAGCAGTAGCTACTAGCTAGCATATATATGTCCATAATAAGCAAGCTTTGGATAATCACATTTGAACTGCTACTAGAAGATGCATCTTCGATTATAACTGAAAACTCATTTTTGCAATTGTATTGAAAGCAAATAACTTCTCTCTATCCCACTCTCCCTCCATTAGAGGTTCAACAGACCAATTATGTATGTGGCTTTGTTAATTGATTTTACTAAACTTAATCTCACATGAATGAACGGCAATAACAGTTATAACCTTAATGAACATTGTACCTAGAATATGATTGGTTTTCTACATATGGAGATAGGAAGTTTGTCATACAATTGAAGCCTTAAATATCTCTGACATCTAAGATACGGATCGGAATTACATATGTCATTGACGTCACACATTCCTCTTGAACTTGTACCTTTGTTTTCTAGGTGTTCCTGGCCAATCAAGAGAAGTTTCATGCTGAGGCTAATAAGAATTATTGGAAATCGATCGCTGAGCTTATTCCTTAACAAGTGCCAGCTATAGAAAAGAAGAAAGAAGCCATCCGTTGTTGCTATCCAAGGTCCAAAGCCTGAAAAGCCAACTGATCTTTCAAGGATGCGGCGGAAACTAGTAGAATTGAAACACAGGACACATCAACATCTAAAGCAGGCTCCACCACCGCCACCAACTACTGCCCCTGCGAATGAGGCTGAAAGCAATGCTGCTCCTGCTGTAGCTGCTCCCACTAAGGCTGTCACCGTTGCTTGATAATTTTTTCTTGGCCATTCAATGTGACTAGATTAAGATATGTCTAAGTGTCAGCTGTACTTGGTTAGAATTTCATGGTATTATTGATGGATTAACTTAAGAATAATTAAGCCTCATAACATGTAGTAGTTCATAATCTAAATGCTCAGATCATCACATCATATAGACTATAAACCATATATATTACAGAATTCTCATGTAAATCAATAGGCATTTATAACATGTTGAAACTAGACAAAAGATAGAGAAAGTGTACCGGAATCCATGATGCAGCAAGTGTTGGGTTGATTGGTCTTTTAAGATTACATAGCAGTATATCTTCCTTTCGGTTCTCTATGGGGAAGAAGAGAAGAAGTCAGAAAACTGTATGGCAATTTTTTTTTATTTAACGCTCTGTATTTTAAGGACCATGACGCTATAATAACTATGTCTATTCTATTATGGGCTCATCATTCACAATGGACTTGATATTAGGCTTCTACACATAATTGGCTCATACCCAAATTTATCTTATAAATATGGATATTTCTTAAAGGTTTCTAACACTTACAAAAATTGAAAAAAAAAATTACAAAAATACGGAAGTCAGGCTTTTTTCCAAGAGGAAATAAGGGAATACACGGTATTTTAAGAAAATATATCAAATATACGGTAGTCCTATTTTAAAAAACTTCATACGGTGATTTTTAGAAAAATACGATTTAATTAAACACACAGGTCATGTAACTTTCACCTTTCTTCTTCTTTCTCTCGCTCAAATATGAAACCCATAAGTATGTAATGATCGAATTTCATTTTTCTCTGCCATTGACAAGGTTATCCCTCTATTGAAGATGATGATTCTCAGCTTTATTTTCCTGAGCTTCTTGATGGCAAGTTCGAGTGTGAGATTATGGCACCAGCGCTGGTATTCAAACCCATTGAGGTATCTCAGTGTCTGGGCTATGGTCATGTAGACGATGAGGTGGCTGAGGAGAGAAGGATACCTATTACACAGCGAACTTTTGGTCTTGTTTATAATTTTTGAATGATGTAGTAATGGCATATGGTAACCAAATTGGTAAGTACTATTCCTTCTTTTTTGTGGTTTTTTTTTGGGAGAATTGCAAGTTGTTTTGGCTGTGGTATTCTAACTTTTTGATCGAAGTGAGTGTTGTTCTTTCTGGTCTCTTTTTGTAATTTTTATGTTTTCTCTTGAATTTTGTTTGTGCTTTTAGAGCAGCCTTAATGTATTTTACGATCCATAATGAAAAGTGACCACTTTTTCAAGTAATCTAGTTCATTCTGTATTGCAATATACATAATTGCAGTATTCTTTTGTTATTACTAGTGAAAATAATATATTTACATGCCTACTTGATTTGTAATTCTTATTGCATCAATTGTTTATAAGAGTAATTTCAATATTTATATTAAATATCTAATACGGGTTATGCAACTAAAGTTTTTAGTTAATAATTCTATTTTTCACAGAACATCTTCATATCAAGCTTTGGAATCTAGGCCATTCTTTGAGTGGAAATGATGTATCTTCTTTCTTAGATTGAACTTTGAAATGTATCTATAACAGTAAGACTAGTCCCATAAAATTGTAGAATGTATTCTACTTTATTGAAATAGTTTATTGTAAAAAGAAATTTGTGTACATATATGATTTAATTCCATTAGATATGTATAATCTCGAATGAATGGTTGTTCACTATTTCCTACACTAGACTAGAATTATGTTTTATGTAGATCGTTGTTGATTTTACTACTTAATGGTGTTCACCACGCTGTTTCACTACACCATTATTAATACGGTTAAGATGTTTGATGAAATGCCTAAGAGAGAATTTTGTAGACGTCTTTGATTAGTGATTTTAGAAATTTAGCATCTTGTTTCTTTTGATATGGATTGAACTAGCTTTTGTTAAGTACTTGGACCTGATTTAGATGCATTAGGTCCACTTTTATAGTGTTTCTTACTGGGTTACATGTGGAATAAATATTCTTGATGTATGTTATGACTAGTGACTTTTAAGTACATATTTTCTTGATTTACCAAAATGCACTAGGTTCATTTTTCATTCACGCTTGATCATTGTGGTCATTATTAGAATAATTAAAAATTCTAACACTTTTAACTGATTAATACTCTTGTAACTAGTTATGGTTACTAGTTAATGGTATTTGGTAACCAGTAACTAAATTTCTATCTAGTAACTAGATGGGTTAGAGTTTTACATGGACTAGTAACCAATAACTAAGTCACCAGTAACCAATCCAGAAACTAGAAACCAGTCTTGTATTTGGTAACTTAACCAGATTAATTAATAGTAAATAGCAATCAAATTGGTTACTAAGTTACCAGTTACTAGTAATTAAGTTGATATCTGGTAACTAGTAACTAGTCTTGTAACTGATAACCAGAATGTTAACTAGTAATAGTTCTAGTTTCATTTAGACTGGTTATTAGTAACCAGTAATCAATTTGGTCAGTAGTAACTGTATGGATTACCTATTATACTTGAAACTCTGACTTTGAGATTACCTATAAGGATAGGTAGAGTAGTCATACCCATGGTAACCAGTCTTATAATTAGTAACTGGGTAACTAGAGTAACTATTAATT
>JXTC01000706.1:30727-64896 GCA_002914845.1 Trema orientale
CTAGTAATAAATTCGCTAGTGGTGATCAGAATGGTAACCAATCTTATAGTTAGTAACTGAGTAACTAGAATAACTAGTAACCAGAACCTAGTAAAAAATTCGCTAATAGTATCAGAATGGTAACCAATCTTATAGTTAGTAACCGGGTAACTAGAATAACTAGTAACCAGTAACTAGTAAGCAGTAACAAATTTATATGCTTACTAGTAACCAAAGTAACAATTTTTTTAATTTGAAAAAGTAGCTCATTATTCTTAAGAGGGGGAAAAGCAAGAAAAAAAATAGAAAGTTGAAAAGAAAAAATGATTAAAAAAAAAAAAAGACAACTAGTAAACATATTGATAGAAACCAAAATTGTGACTGATTATCAGTAACTAAAGTAATCTTTTTTTTATTTAAAAAGAGCAGCTCATTAATCCTAAAAGGGGGAAAAGCAAGAATTAAAATAAAAAGGAACTAGTAACTAGTAACTGATAACGAGTAACAATAATTAGATTATCTAGAAACTAATAACTAAATGGGTAAACAGTAACCAAATTGACTACTAGTAATCAGTTACTAGTAACAGTAATGACATTGGTAACAAGTGACTAGCAATCTATAGTGGTAACTAGAAATCTGTAACTAGTAATCAAATTATTAGTGATATCTAGAAACCTGTAATCAAACTGGTAGTGGTAACCAGAAACTAGCAACCAAATTAGTAGTGGTAACTAGAAACTAGTAACCAATATGTAACCAATTTGGCTACAAATTTTGTTACCACTCTAGTAACTAACAACTAAATTGGTAACTAGTAATTAGATTGGTTATTAGTAACTGATAACCAAAATAACGAACAACTAAACTAGTCAGTAGTAACCAATCAATCACAAGATGTAACTAGAAACTAGCAACTAAATTAGTAGTGGTAAGTAGAAACTAGTAACCAATATGTAACTAGTTTGGTTACTAATTTTGTTATCACTCTAGTAACCAATAACCAAATTGGTAACTAATAATTAGATTGGTTATTGGTAACTGATAACCAAAATAACGAACAACTAAACTGGTCAGTGGTAATTAATCAGTCACAAGATTGGAAAGCAATAACGATTAATTAATTTGACATTAAAAAAAGGTGGAAATGGCAAAAAATAGAAAAAAAAAAAGGAAAAAGAATTTAAAACTCATTTTTTAAAGATGAAATGGAAGAAGGAAATTAAAAAAAAAAAGTAAAAAAAAATTAAAAGCTGAAAAAAATGAAAACAAAATGAGGCTAGCCACCTTCGAACCATGCACATGATTACAAAATCCAAAAGCACTCGCCACTAAGCTAGAGCAAACTTGATCAATGTGATATGTTTTTTAGTTGTATATTTGAGTTAAAACAAGATGATTTTATTTACAACATTTGCCACCGTATTTCTCACTCTCATTCTTTCAAAAATGCCAATTTTGCGTGGTACGGAAGGAAATTATTTTTCTGTACCGTATATTTGTAATTTTTTTCAATTTGCGAAGGTAAAACTCAGAAAAACCCTTTTTCCAATTTTCATACAATTTTTATTAGGAAAATATCACTTTTTAAAAACTATTTAGAAAAGTATCATTTTTAAAATAGTTACTGATTACCCATTTTTGAAAACTGGTTATTGGTTACTAGTTATCAGTTATATATCAGTTATAAATATCTTTGGTTATTAGTTACCAGAAATTAGTTACTATTTTAAAAATAGTACTTTTCTAAATATTTTTTTAGAAAACAGTATTTCTAACAAAAACCGTACGGCACCTTGAACAGCACAAAACTACCATATTTTTCAAATTATTTTTCAGAAATACCGTATATTGTCTAATTTCCCCTTTCTTAAACCTAATTAATTACTTAATCAGATCACTTAAAGTTTTGGGCTCCTACATAGATAGCTGGTCATGTTCAAAATATTTCAAATATATGCCCATAATAGAAAAATGCTAACAATTATTCCGCATTGAACTTTGCCTAACGAGTTTATGGTCATTGTTATGTTTAATTTTCGGCTTTCGCCTCTATGTATAAGAATTTGGCAATTAGAAGGGGTTACACCTCTTATCTGTTATATTTGAAATATTATTTTCTCTCTTGTGTTTCAGTCTATTATGTACGAGCCTAGGAATCGTGGCTATGTTCACCGAGTTGGAAAATAAGTCACCAAGTTAATCACTCGTGCAATCATTGCTCGATTAAATTACTCTTACTTTTCCTTCTTTTTCTTGGCTAGTTCCCCTTTCTTACTCCTAAGGCAAGAAGTTGCATTTCCCCCACTAGTGTGCTCGTTGGAATTGATATTGATTACCGCGGCGCTTTCTACAAATTGCTTTAAACTTTAGGAGAGGGTACCTTAAGGAGAAGGAACGGTCGCAATCTTGAAGGGAAACACTTGCATTCGAGGCACAAGGTGGTTCGATGACAGCAGCAAGAGTCATGTTGAATCTTTATATGTTGGGCATAAACTTCAAATTTGTGGTCCTGCTACTGGATGGATATTGTGACCTGAATGATATATGATGACAAGTATATGCTCATGGGTAGATAACGTGGTCCATCTAGTAGTTTGTATATGCCTTTTCGATCGTTAACCTTTTCGTACGGCGGCTTATTATAACATATGCGCCATCACTGTGATAAACAGTGGTCAACTCAGACAGTTTTAGAACAAAGGACCCTCTGGAATTTTTATATACACAGAGACATATAGATACCTATAGAGTGAAAATTCAAGTCTGGAAGTACTCTCGACCTCTTTGATCTTTTCTAATTGCTCGTGTCAAGAACAAATCCTCCATCTACGAAAATAAATGATCTACCCATTTTAGGGTATTTGGTAACACTTGAATTTTTTTGTTTCTAACAATTTTCATTTTCAAAAGTAAACCAAAAGCGGAAATCTTTGCAACGTGATGCTTAGAAAATCTGAACTACGCAACATCCCGTAGCCACTTCGGTTTTTGCTAGAATATTCGAGTGAAGAGGAGGGCAATTTGATATGGTTTTCGATCTCACTCTTGAAAACAAGAACATGACATGATACTACGTGTAGAAAATGGAAAAGGAAGTTTGTTCATAACATCAGTATCTACTCTACTATTACAAAGACCATGAATTACATTTGTGAAATTGAACCGCAAATCTTTCCAATAAACTTCACATTACCAATTGAAGCACAACTCTGGTTAGTTCCTGGATCTGGTTTTCTTCTGACCATCAAGATGATTGCAGCTCAAAATTTAAATATAGGAATTTCAGTTTATATGCAAATATAAGGCACCAGAACCATCACCTACCACGCATACTAGCAGGAGATCGACCACCTCTCTCACTGCCAATGTCATCATCAACTTCAATCCCGTCTAGGCAAAGACCATTATTGTTGACACTGACTTCGGAACTAGCATTACTGCTTGTGGCGAGCGGAGAGTCTGAAACACTAATTGTTCTGCTCCGTGCAGGCCCCGATCTCACACTGTACATAGAGGATGCAGGAATGTTTGTCATCAATGGCCTCAAATTACCTGGAATGGTTCTCCTTATATCCTGCAGTCAAAATAAATGAATGAGAAAAAAATGACACTACCAACGTGATAGCACTTTCTTTTAAACCTTCTCACGAGGAAGGAAATAAAATTTTAAGCAAAAAATATAGAAGACAAATGAATGACAACTAACTGATACAAGGCACACCAAGACAACTCTAGTCTCAAATGATATGTGTACAGTAAGATGCTAGAGATAAATACCATATGTCGTATAGCCATATCCAGAGATTTCTTTGAAAGCGTTCTACCGAAGCCGGAGCTGTCTGGAGACGAAGATTTCGCAGAGAGATTACCATGAGGGGAATGTTTATCATCTTGCTTTGGTGGTACCAGTTTCCTCATATTTATTACCCTCTCCACCATTTTTGTTCCAATTAGAACAGGGCTTACATTGTCATTAATTTTATAGTGGCCACGACTCACTGCAGGAACAGAGCTTCCACTCGGATGAGCAATGCCATTCGGAGCACGTCCTCTTGAAGGAGAGCATGATTGCCGTCTTGGTCTACCATTTGACGCCGGCTCAACGGAAGAAGATCGAGAACTTGGTGCTCCTGGCCTACCCCTGGTGGCCGAGAGTGGCCTATCAGGAAGTGTTGTTCTTAAATTCGGTGGAGCATCAAGTGAAAAACCGGGCATCTCTGAGGGCTTCCATGGTCTGGATTTCACTGTAGGAGATGTGCCACGTGAGGGTACTGGATTTCTAGCTGTTGTGGAAACTGGATTTCTAGTTGCTGTGGAAATTGGATTTTTAGTTGTTGTGGAAACTGGATTTTTAGTTGTTGTGGAAACTGGACTTCTAGTTGTTGTGGAAGCTGGACTTCTATTTGTTGTGGAAACTGGATTTCTAGTTATCATGGAAACTGGCTTTGTAACGGAAGACGATTTAGAAGGAGGCGCAGATATACAGGACACAGACGATGGTGTTGTAGGTCGACGAGTTGGTGTTGCAGCCCTTGATGTGGACTTCGGTGCAGTTATAGTAGGTCTGGCAGTTGGTGTTGATGATCTCGCTGTTGACCTTGATAATGGTGTTGAAGATCTTGATGGAACAGTTGGCTTAGCTGTGGATGTGGGTTTAGTTGCAGACACTGTCGGCTTACTTGAAGTCAATGTTGGTCTAGAAGTAGGTGTTGATGGTCTTGTTGGTTTAGATGCAGTAGTCAATGAGGGACGTCCAGTTGGTGTTGCAGGTCTTGATCCTGGACCCCCTGATGATGACGGTCTTCGAGTCCCAGCACCAGAAGAATTCAACCCGGGAGATGAAACTGGTTGTTTAGATACTAAGCTGCTTCTGGCAGGAAGCTCTGGCTGGGGATTTGCCAACTACAACCGCAATGAAGAAAGGGCAAGCAACAATAATGTACTATGCAAAATGAACTGAACATTCATAAACAGAAAATATCAAGGAAAGGCTCTTGCAATAATATCATAAAAAGACAATGGTACATAGAGAAGTGGCATCATTACTCCCATAAATTACAATTTATTTTCTCAAAGATAGCCAAGTTTTCTGATACTCAGATAACTAGGCATCTGCTTTCAAGAATATAAGGCCAAAATGAGGAAATTTACTTTCAATCAGAAATGGTGGCTTGCACTTGACTGCTAAATTACCAAGGCTACTAACAAATATTTTCTGAGAAGAACAAAGAAAGAACTGCTACCAAATTATGTGAAAGAAAGTGCTTACTCTAGATTTCAGAGCTGTGGGACGAGCCTTTGGTGTACCAAGCTGACTCATTAAGGTCTTTTGTGATTCCATCTCCAAAGAAGGAAATAAAGGAGTCCCCGGAGGAGTTAGGAGCCTGAAATAAAAGAAAATTTTAATTGATACCAACTTAGAAGATCTATGCACTCCTCAACAGCAAAGTTATATCATCCAATTACATCAAAGTTGCATTGGGAAATCAATAAAGATATATTGGTTGGGAGGGGGAGGGGGGAGGAGAAACAACAACCATCAAATCTTAAAAACGAAAGCAAATGCCTGGCCCAGGAAATTTTGTTTCATCTACAAATGGCTCTCATTTCAGTCCAAAAGTTTGTACCTCCGAAATGTGTGTGCAAGATTGTTAATTGTGAAGAACAGAAATAAAAAGAAACAATGCAAGGTCAACCAATTCATTCCAGTAGATAAAAAGATTTTATTAGCTTTAAAATTCAAAAGCCCCATGATTCCAGAGAATATGGAATGGCGTGTGTGCGTCCACTCCGAACTACTACCCTGCACAAGCTATTTACAATTACGAAGAGAAGTATCCCCGTCTTTCATTTTTCTCAAATTTCATCAAACTAGCCTCCTTCGTAAATACGAATTGGGATAACTCCAAATTTCGAAAGAACACTAGCCTAGTCTACTTCGCAATCGCTAAGAACAACAAAAATAAAGACCATACAGAAAATGGAAACGAAAAAGGTAAACAGGTACCAGTCATAGTCATTCTTATCATTTTCTGAATTCAGAAAATCATCAGCACCAGTCTTGCGTGGAGGTGCTGGTGTTGAAGACGATATATTAAAAATGGGAGAAGTTCCCGGTTTCGACCCTGCAACAATTAAAAAAAAAATAAAAAATCACCCAAAAAAAAAAAAAGCCAACTCCGAAAACCAGACCACACCCGAAAATAGCAAGATTCTCCCTAAATATATATATATATATACCCAGTAACAAATTCAATAAATTCATCCAAATTTCTAGAAATTAACAAATTATATAACCCTACATTGCAAGCAAATGCTTAAATTTGGTACCTAATGGCACATCGAACTCTTCAGCGTTGTTAAGAAGAAGATCGTTTCGTTCCTTCTCGCGCTTCTGCATCTCTAAGAATAATGCAAGCTCTTCTTCTTTCTCTTTCATGACCGAGGCTCTCAATTGCTGCCTCTGCTTCACCGCCGCTAGCATCTGCGATTCTTGTGCCCTAAAACTCCGATTCATCTCCGGAAAATCCAATTACACGAACCAAAATATGCCCCCCCCAAAATAAATTATTCAAAAAATGATTAAAATAAAAATTTCCCAAAAACCTAACTTAGATTCTCTTTCACGTCTCCAACCACCGCCCAACAAATTCTAAACCAAACGCTTTGTCGTCGTCATCATCATCCTCAAAAATGGCGCTTCGAAAACCAAACCGGACAAATTGTTAGATCTGTAACCTAGCTCAGACGGTGCGAGGCTCCGAAATCAGCATTTCAAGCCAGAGTTTCAGATAGCTGAAAGCTCGGTTGTTGTCTCAGCTGGGAGAGACTGCCATTGTTGTTGGTGTACGAAGCTCGAGTCGTGTGAGTTAAGAGGAGAGAGAGAGAGAGTGAGGTTCAGAGAAGCGCCATTTTTGAAGAAGCAAAGCTCGAAAACCAGAGAAAGATCGGGAAGTTGAGGAGAGTGGCAGTGAATGGTAAATAGTGGAGGTTTTGGAGTCCGAAATGGGGAAAATGAATGGGTTTGCAGGCGAACTGGGTTCGTTGTTTCCTCTCACTTAAAGACTACGTTTTTCAGGTTGTGCTTTTTGGTAGTTGGATAATCACGAGATTGCCCTCTTTTTTTATTTTATTTCTCCTCTTGGTTTTTGAATTTTGAAATAAGGGGTTTTGCTATCTAGTCCCTTGATTTTTGTCTTATTCTGATCGAGGCCCTCGTTTCTTAGGATTTTTCTCATCTCCATTGGGGCCCAATCATTCGGGGAAATGAACGGCAAAGATCAAGTTGCTTTGAATATTTTTTCTTTTTATCGAGTCGTGGTTTTGATAAATAAGTAATTGTATCAACTAATGTAAATTTTGTACACCAGCTGATATGGCAATGACATGTATTTCAATCCTTTTTTATGTTAAAATAGGACTATAATATTTAAAATTATGTCGTTAGAACTGATTATTGGTATAAATTTTTATTTTAAAATAGGACTACATTATTTAAAATTATGTGATTAAAAATGATTATTAATATAAATTTTTTTTAAAATAATGTGGTTAGAAATGATTATTGGTGTAAATTATTTTTTACAAAATTTTAGTGTTTCAACCTTTATTCTTTCGTCAATTGTCAATTGACTAATTACAGTTATTTATTCTTATAGGTCTCCCTTGAGTCTTATCACTGATGAAGCCATTACATGAATATTTTATTTATATATTATGAAATGTGTATAAAATAAAGCAATTTTGCATTTAGCCCCTCTAAAAATAATTTAGAATTTAATTTACCCCCTAAAATAATTTAAAATTAACTCGTCCCAAAAATTTGTGAAAAGCTAAGTATGTTCCCGAAAAGAAATAGTTAATTGTGTTAATGGACTTTTAATTACTAACTACAAAATTAATTAGGAGAATTTTTTGTTTGGATAATAAGAAATAAAAAACACCACCACGTGCCCAAGAACCCTTCACATTCCTCAGTTTCTCTTGCTCTCTTCTCTCTCTTACACAGCTTCATTCAGCAATCTTGGATTCATCATTCGTATATGTTTCTATCATTTTAATTTTCAAATGTACATTCTCATTTGGCTTTATAATGAGGTTATTTTACAACACTTAAAAAACCATGAACCATACGTGGACAATTCTAACACTTCATTATTAATAATTTAATTAAATTATTGTTTTACTTGTTGACCACTGGCAAAAAACCATTGCTTCGTCAGTGAGTCCTATTGTGTTTATAAAAATAAAGATTGTGCTTATTATAGAGACTGTAAAAGAGAGACATTGCACTCATAATTAAAATGCAATATACGCGACTTTTGCTATCTTGCTAACACAATTCTTTAGCTACTATTGCTAGAACATCTTTTCTTATTCTCTATTTGTCATATTAGGTTCACTAAAATGAATATGTTTTTTTTTTTTTCTTTGTCATCCTATTTTAATTTGCAATTGAGGTGTTTCTTCATAGTTCCATATATTTTTCTTTTCTTTTCTTTTTTTCCAATTTGATGTCGAGAAAGCAAATCTTGCCATCTTTTTAAGAAACACATTTTTCACTTTTTTCTGTAAAACTGGTTCTTCTTTTTTTTAAAAAAAGAAAATGAGGAATGGCCGAATTTCGACTCTGCTTATTCGAGAAACAACAGCGATTGTACTGTAGTCCAACATAAATAGCAGTTTTATTAGTAAGTCATACAATAAAATAAATTCAACAATCCTTGTTCAATTAATACAATCATTTAAGTTGGTCAATCATTGAAGATGTACTATATTTTATTATGAGACAGGCATATCTTAACTATAACTAACTAGTTTTTAATTGGAAATTCCTTACTTCTGAAGTCATTTTTTATTTCTGTTTTCACTTTGAGAAGCATAACAATAATTTGATCTAGCATTTTTTGATTTCAATGAAGCAAACAGGACGAAAATATTATCACATTAATATTAATAAGAAAAGAAAGAAATGAAACATCAAACCATCAGCCAATCTTATAGTAAGGAAGACGCATCCTTTACCTACTTACGAGAGGGTAAATTACAAAGGCCCCGTTTGTTTCGACCATTCCATTCCATTGGAATGGAAAATCCATTTGAATGAGTGTTTGTTTCAACAACTCTAAATTTTCCATTCAAATGGTCTTTTGGAATGAGTATTTGTTTCAACAATTCAGTTTTTCCATTCAAATGGTTCATCAGTCACATCAACTATTTGAATGGATTTTTGTGTCTTGGATGAGAATGGAGGGGGAGAGGTGTTTTTGAATGGTCCATTCCAATACTCCCATTCTAATTATAACCCATTCCACTATTTTTTCCATTCAAATGTCTTCCATTCCAATTATAACTCATTCCACAATTTCCATTCAAATACACACATTCAAATAGGCGAAACAAACGGGGCCATTATAGTTGAGTTTGGCAAAATGCATTTGTTTTTTGGGTTTTCAAAAAGAATAATCGACACTAATTTTGTTCAAAAATTAGTTGCAAAAAGATAAATTACCTTTGCTTGGACTGTTCATTGAATATAGTGTTTGGCTAGGATTTGGTTATAGTTGGCAAAAGTTTAGTTTTTTCTAAGTTACAACACTTCAAATTTAAGAAGAAGAGGTGTTAGGCAATTCAAATAGGGGTTGATATTTTGTTATTGTGCAAGGAGTAATTTATGGTAAAAGCATTTTGCTATTCAAAGATAATTTAATGTAAGTTTGGTTCAAATTAGTCCGAATGATATAATTTTCTTTTAATTTATTAAGTTGAATAGATATTTTTGTTCCTTTCAAAAATAGATAAATAAATAAATACCTTGATTATTTCTAAAAATTCATGAATCATGCAGTTTGCCTAAATGAGAATACTCTAGTAGTTTTTCCTTTATAATTGTCCTAATTTAGTATTGTTGTGCAGTACTGCAACTGAACCCTATTATAATTGTGATGTAAACAAGAATCAGTTATGAGAAAAAAAGGTCTATCTATTGTAGTTATATTGTAAACAAGAATCAACTATGAGAAAAAAGGTCTACATGTATTTGGTAAATATAATTTACATAATTATTATGCTATCTAAAAGCAACATCTAGTGTTTAATAAATTATAGATTGTATTTGCTCTAAAATATTATTTTAAATAATTTGTATTATGATAGCAGAATCAACTTTGAAAATCAACACTTACCCTCCTTCTCAAATTCTATTTAAACTTTAAAATAGTAGTTATACAGGTTATATATCAATTTTTAATATTTGTTGACCAAAAACAGTAACTTACCAAACACTTCCCACCTTTTTTTTTTTTTTCCTAACTGCTTTTAAAAACTAAAAGCATAATCTATAATAAATCCCAAATGGGTCCAAATAAAGATATTTAAGGCAAGAATATTATCATCTCCTATTTATGAAAAATATATCATATAATGTATAAAAACTCTGTAGTTGGATAATTTACTTAGAGATGTACAATAGTTATTTTCTAATGAAATATGCTATTAACTAATCCAATCTAATATACTTTGGATATTAGATTTTAGAATTCATTCCAATCCAATCATGTGCCAATGCAATCCAATTAACAATTCAATATAAAAAATTGGTGTCTAATCCATTCCGATTAAGATTAGATATCCAATCATTTTGAATTAAATTGGATTGAATCGATCGGTTATTCAATCAGAATGAATAATTATATGCCCCTAAATTTATTAACACGCAATTATATATTAGCCTCTATACATAAATAGATGATTTCAAAAATTATATCCAAGCAGCTCAACCGAAAAATTTTACAAGTGCCCAAAGAAGTTATGTCAAACAACTCAATTACAAAAGTGGCATAGTCACTCTTGTTAAGTCCAAGTAACTCAATAACCGTATGGAATATCTAACACAAATCCAAGTAAGATGAGTCACAATAATAACACTCCAAATTTTAGCTTCAAAATCAAAACCACAAATTCCATCAAAATTTGAGTAATCAAAACATTCTTTCAAAAAAAAAAAAAAAAAAAAACCTCCTACGTACATCCTAAAATACCAAGCAACAATGTCAATGGTCCCTTCAGCAGAGTCCTACATGTTTACTTTGATATATATCATAAAGAGGAAAAGACCACCAAATTAAAATATGAGTAGGACCTTTTAACAATCGTCATTTTATTTTGAAGTTGTTGAAGAACGCCTTCAAAACATGTGAATCAAGCATAAGGTAGTCTTTTTTTTTTTTTTCTCGGTTAAACATCGTCTAAGCATAAGGTAGTCATATAGAAGCTCGTTCTCCTATCAAATGGAGCTTTGTCTCTTAAATGTCAAATAACCAAAAGACAACAATGATAGATTATCAATTTTGACCCTCTTTTAATACATATGATGAAAAAAGGGACAACTTAGAAATCATGTACAAAAATAGGACTTTTATTGTCATATCATTTAATGAATATTTTGGAGTTCCAAAATTACCCCTGACTCGATCCTAGTCGAAAATTTTTGACCAAGTCAAAAAAATAAAAAATGATGGAGGCAGTGCCAGGAAGACGGCCGACTATGTTCGACTAGGGTCGAAATTTTTCGACTACGGTCGAACACCAGTCAAAATTACGCCAGTCGAAAATTTTGACTGGTGGCTTCGACCTCAGTCAAATTATTCGACTACGGTCGAACGGTGGTTCCATTTTCGATTGGGGTCAAAATTTTCCGGTCATTGGTTGAAAAACAATCAGAACAACTGGGTGAGGTGGCTAGACAAGTTCGACCACGGTCAAAATTTTTCGACCCTAGTCGAGCAGAGGCGCCACTGCCGGGGTCGGGATCAGGACCAGTGGTGGTGGCTAAAGTAGTTTGAAGTTTGTTGAAAAAATAGGATATCCAAATAATTTTGCATATGTGACATGACAATTGGGGTTAGTTTTGAAAACATTAATAAGTGAGTCTTATTTTTCATCACAAAAATTTAATAGACCCCTTAGGTATAAATTCCCCGAAATAAAATTAGGAGAGATAGAATTCGTATTAATTCATTAATTTAAATGGCACATATGTCATCTAAATCTATAAGATAATTCTTAAATGCTAAACGAATCACAGGACAACAATGATAGCATAAGTCCAAAAAGATTTACTTGAGGTGAAAAGCGATAAATTAAAGCCCATATAACAGAAGTGAAGCTCTGCTTGATAAAATTTTGTGCCAATAAAAACCACAAATCATCAAATTCCAAAAGCGAACAACGCAAATCTCTCGTAAAAAACTCTAACCTCTGTTCTCTTTCTCACTTAAAACATTCGTGCCACCGCTTTCACAAGAGACTGGAAAGGGAGTGTTTTGATCTCCTTCTCTGGTCACTCTTCCTCCTCCCCTATTCTCCCTAATCTCTTTCGAGGACGAAGGATTTTTTATTATTTTCTTTTAATTTTCTAATAAGTATAAATTTAGATCTAGTTGTAATACTACATTTCTGTTTTGAGTTTTAAATTTCATTTACTAGGTCTTTTCTGAGAATTTTTTTTTTTGATTTAGATCTGTTACCACTAGACTATGTTCTTGCAGGTAAACTATGATTCTAATACTAAATAAGATCTACGCCCGTTAAAAAGAACGCATATTTCTCTTAAAAAACTCTAGCCTCTGTTCTATTTCTCACTCAAAAAATTCGTGCCGTCTCTTTCACAAGAGACTGAAAAAGGAGTATTTTGATCTCTTTCTCTAGTCACTCTTCTTCCTCCCCTATTCTCCCTAATCTCTTTCGAAGATGAGGATGAGGGGTTTTTTTATTATTTTTTTTTAATTTTCTAATAAGTCTAAATTTAGATCTGGTTATAGTACCACATTTTTGTGGATTTTATACCTCCTGATTCTTGATTTGTGTGAGTTTTAAATTCCGTTTACTAGGTCTTTTTCTGAGAATTTTTTCTTTGATTTAGATCGGATGAGTTAGTTTTCTTTTTAGTGGGCGTGGATCTCATTTAGTATTAGAATCATAGTTGCCAAGAATGTACTCCAGTGGTAGGTGAAAGCAATTGTTTGCTAGTGATCCTGCCATCCTTTTCTCTTGGAGAATTATGATAACTCACATTTTTTGTTGCTATTTTTGTTATGTTTGTGATCCACTTTTCATCTCATGTGTTTGTGATTCACTTTTCATCTTCTTATTTGAGAAGTTTGAAATTGTAATTCTATATACTTGTACTATAATTAAAGTTTTTTAATTTTTTATTAATATTATTCCCTTAATGAGTCCGTTTCTTTTTTTTTTTTTTAAAAAAAAAACCCCCAACGCATCCACCTCCCATGGCAACATAACTAAAACAAATTACATCAATAAAAAATTCTCTTATTATACCGGTGATAAATATTGCTTGGAGCTCTATATAGAATATATGGCTACATTTACATTGGACATGAACACCTTATCCCCTTAGGGACATTACAAATTAAATAAGTCAAAATGAGAAATAAATGTTCCTTCAAAACAAAACAAAAAAAAGAGAGAAATAAATGTGTGTCTACTCTCTATATCTATTTCCCACCTTTTAAACCTATGTGTGTTTGTGTGTGATAATCTTTCTTATTTATTCTTCGTTTATTTAACAAGTCATCAATATTTCTATTGGGTATACAAATTATTATTCTTCCAATTTACAAGTCCATTAAATGAAGTTTGCTAAAGTTAATTTCGAATATGGTGATTTAAAGAATAATGAGATGCGTTTGAATTGAGCAGGAGGATGATTCTCACGTGAGTCTAAATAAGATACTTTTATTCGCGGAATATGTGTGACCCCAACTCAATAAACCAAACTACGTGCACGACTTAAACTTTTTGTTTTTTTTTTTTTATTTTTTAATTAAACGACAGTTCTTATCCTAAACGACGTCGTTTTTTTGTCAAAGCCAAAACCAGGAACGACAGACAAAATCGCAATCCATGGGCTGCTGGCTCTGTAAACTGCCCAACTCACAGCGAAGTTGGGGTGAGATTGAGAAGGAGGAATCGGAAATGGCAGGGAAGACGAGGAGCGAGGCTAGCAGTAGCACCAGAACCACCAATACTAACAGTATCAACCACAACAATGGCCGTGGGGAGAGCAAGGTCGTCGATTGTGGAAGGAATAGAAGCTCTTGCGGCTACTGTAAATCCCCCGGTCTCACCGGCATCTCTCATGGTTTCTCTCTCTTTCTCTCACTTTACCTTTTCCTCATAGTTTGGATACTTTTTGTATCATTATTTTTGTTTTTGGGTTAGATTGATTGGCTTTGGTTGGTCGGATTGATTGTTGGTTGAATTTTCCCCATTAGATGAATCGAATTCTGTGCTTTTTTTTTACCCCCCCCCCCCCCTCTTTTAAATCGGGTGTTTGGGTAATCGGTCAACGATGGCTCCGATGTGTATTTTGAAGCTTTTTTCTTGATTTTGAGATTGCGGGTCAAGATTATTAAATGGGCAAATGGTTTTTCTTGATAAAATTGGATGAATTGGCCGTTTAGGATGAGTAGTATGGAAAATTCTGTAATGGTATTGATATGGTGATGCATCATGGTGCATTTGTGCTATGCTGAACCGTAATCACACTTTGTTTGTTCTATTTGGAAAAGTTTNATATATATATATATATATATATATATATATATATACGTGGGTTGATTTTATCATGCGTATCACGTATAATTCAAACACACACATTAAGCAACAAACACAAGCATTTAAATGAAACCAATTTAATAGTGACAAAAGACAGGTGTTGTGTTGGGGGTTGTATCCCATTCTAAAAAGGTAAGACCGTGGAATGTCGAGGACTGACTGATGATCAATTAGATTGATGATTGTCAATCTGATTGTGTTTTTTTTTTTTTTTTTTTTTTTTTTTTTTTTTTTTGCATGTGCTGGTGTTAAACAGTCATGTACGGACTACAGACAACCATTTTTCTGATGCCACTGCAATGTTTATTGTTTTGCAGGTTTGTGGGCGCATAGCCTTACAGTTAATGACTATCAAGGTTGGTTTGCAAAAGTAACTCTTGGTTTGATTTTTATATGGAGCTTTTGAACAGAAACAGGAACTTTGGCCCATTGTTCTAAATTTAATTAATGATCTTGTGTTAGATCTTCTTGACCGAGGTTGGAGAAGATCTGGTTCTTTCCTTTACAAACCAGAGATGGAAAGGACATGCTGTCCTTCATATACTATTCGTTTGAAAGCTGGCGAATTTTCTCCTTCCAAAGAGCAGCTTCGAGTGACTAGACGATTGCAAAGGTATACTTTATTATCTCTTTTGTTTAAATGGTGTTTCCTAGTAGAACTTTTTAAAAGAACAAATAAAAAAGTGTGGCTAGACAAGTGCAGAAAATTGTAGTTACTCAAACAAAACTCATCAATGATTTTCTGTGGAGTGGGTGGTCTTTATTTAATTTTGATTCAGCATGATGGGAAGGGTGCTATCTTGCTAAGATATGACAAATTTCGGGTTGCTTTAAAATTTTTATGGATAATTTTGTTATGTATTTTGCTAGTTCATTATTATACCCAGCGGTTGAAAATTGAGCACTGATTATAATCTACGCCTAGGTTTTTAGATGGCGAGTTGGATTCTATTAAACCTCGCAAACTGGCGGAAGAAGCAAATGCTTCTAAGAGAACACGCAGTTGTGCTGATCCTGGAGTTTCAAGTTCAGCAGTTAAAGAATGTTTGTCTAGTAACAATGCAGAAAAGAATAAGGGGGAAAAGTTTTTGCAATCGCTAACAGATAAAATTAATAATGTGGTGCACACTTGTACTGAGAGTGGGGAGTTTCCTAATCACATTCAATTGCCAAAAGCTTCTGTTAAAAAGGTTTCACAAGACAAAAGAAAGCTATTTGTTGAAGGATCAGAAACTCTCCTGTACTCCAGCAATATTGCATTCCAAATTGCTGCTGCTATAAAACGAGCAGAACCAGGTATGCAGGATGTACACCAGTCAGGAGTATCCAATGACAGGGTGGATGAGAAAGAATTTTCTGCCAAATCTATTGCAGAAAAACTGGCAATTTCCCTAAATCAGCTGGCAGAAACTTCTGGCCTTTCTATCAAGGCTTGCAATGGACACATAAATTTTTATTCTGCCAGCAATCAGGATTATTTGGATGGAAGTGCTGAGTTTGTAGCTATCGCTGAAGGATCTTTTGCAAGGCATGATAGCAAAGTGTGCTCTTCAGAGAATAGCTTCAAACGTTCCCCTGTAGAAAGGAGAAGGCTTGAGATTCATTTGAAAAGGTCGAGTTTCGATCGAGAAGAGTTTGCCTTGTACCGACGTTATCAGATTAAGGTGCATAATGATACACCAGACCACGTCACGGAAAGTTCATATAAAAGTTTTCTAGTTGATACTCCCTTAATCTTTGTTCCTCCAACTAATGATGGTACAGTTCCACCGTGTGGCTTTGGCTCTTTCCATCAGCAGTATGTGGTTGATGGTCAACTTGTTGCGGTTGGTGTTATAGATATCCTCCCTAGGTGTTTGTCAAGCAAATATTTGTTTTGGGATCCGGACTTTGCCTTTATATCACTTGGCAAGTATTCAGCTCTACAAGAAATAAACTGGGTGAAAGAAAATCAAATACATTGTCCAAGTCTTCAGTTTTATTATCTTGGCTATTACATTCACTCCTGCAATAAGATGAGGTACAAAGCAACATATCGCCCTTCTGAGCTTCTCTGTCCTCTTCGTTATCAGTAAGTTTTCTATTTGTATACATAAATGATCTACTATAGGGGCATGCAAAGCAGAAAGCCCTCATAGTTTGTCTCGTTGATTTGTTTTTTCCAATGTGGTATCCTTAACCTTCTCACTAACGTTCATAGATGATACGATGTTCTAGTTACACCCTCTCTGTTTAGCTGGCAAATTAGTAAAACTTAATTTGCAAGTGCCTTGGACATCCAAGGTGCTTGATGTGGCTGATCAGCTGATACGTGATCTTCCCTTATTCAGGTGGGTTTCATTTGATGTCGCCAGGCCTTTTCTCGATAGAAAGGCATACGTTGTCTTATCAGATTGTGCTATCTTACAAGATGGAGAGTCCTCGACACCAAATGCTTTGGAACAAATCATAGAACTGCAACATGATGACATTACAGTAGAAGACTCAAATGTTGTTCTTATGCATCAAAATGAAGAGGCGGCTGATCCTGAATACCAAACCTCTGACGATGAATCAGGTGGAGGATCCAGCGATCCTGAATCCGCCCAGAGGGAAAATGGAGATATCAGTAATTTATTAGTTGGGTTGAAAGGAACGTGTATGAAGTACGAGGTCTGTAATCTTCATTGTGAGTTATAAGACTTACCCTTGTAAAATCCATCCAAATACTCGATTTGCCATTTAGCTCTTACCTTTATGATTTCATTCATATATTAACTGTATTATATTTTCTCACGCAGGATCTACAGCGAGCAATTCGTCCCACGGAAAGGGACAACTTGGAAACTCAGTTGCATAGATACTTAAGGGTTGTTGGCAAAGAGCTAGGTGGGCGAATGATTTATTCACTTGGGTGATTTGATTTCTTACACAACAGCTTCATTGAATTCCATCACAAAAGCAATGTACATTTATGTCTATGTTGAACAAGTCGCGTTTTGTCGATTAAGTTATGGGGCTACAAAAATAGGGCTATAATGAATTCACACACGCCCCCCCTCACCCCTCCTCTTGTATTACGCTTTGGTTTTTAGTTTCTTCCATTGTCCACGTTCAATCTGGCATAAGGATTCTTCATCCAGTCCATATCGATATGTATTGTGTCAAGTGATCTGTTGTCTGTGCTATTTCTTGAATGAATAGAAATGGGTTTTAGACGACTTTTCTGGAGCCAATTTTATCTCATCAGTTCCTTGTGAATCTTTTACCTTTCCAATTCAACAAACACATCATTGAATGATAGAACATGAAAACTTATGCTTTGTTTTCCCTCGAGCTCAATTAATGTATATTTAATAACTTTGATTATCAATAATGTTATCTTAGGGGCAAAAAAAAAAAAATGAAAAGAAAAGGAAGACAGTACTATAGAAATAAAGAACCCTAGTTTGAAGGAAACATGGCTTTTGATTAAATTTACTATTACTCTCGAAAACTTTTTAAGTGAACATTAATCTTTTAATAACAAATTAAGCATCCTCATAGCTCTTAGTTAACAAAAAGAATCTCTATCTCTTCCTCAATTGAGAGTACGGCTTTTGAGGGTTGCCAAACTTGCAAGGCAGGCACGCAGATGCCTAATAACACTGCAAAGAAAACCACAATTGGGTGTCCATTGCCTACGCCCCAAGGACTCCTAACTCCTTATTCTCCAAGAAGCGGGTCCCTCTCTTAAAGGTGTCACATGTTATATTCGTTAAGACTACAAAATCAATAAGGATCTTTCAACATCAATCCATTAAAATTAAATATTGTTTCATTACAATGTAAAAAGACATTTTAGCGATTTTTTTCTTCTTCAATTTACTGCATGGGCATGGCTGAGAAGTGAAATAAAATTTGGGGTCAAAAGAAAATAGAGCTTTCTTCTTTCCTATTAAATGCACCGATAGTAACAGTAGAAACCCTCGTGAATGGATAACACAAAAAAGTATTCAAGTACACAAATGCAACAAAAGGGTATATATGACAAGCGCCACGGTCGCAAGACACTTGAAAAAAATAAAATAAAATAAAAAAGGTCCCTAATGAATTGTTTCACCGAAAAGGCCAAAAAGTCTTTGATTAGCTTCAGCCAACTACGTTTGTAAGCTCGTGACACAAAAGAAGACGCCAGTAACTGGTGGATAACCTTTCAATTTAGAGGTATAGTCACTTGTGATACCACTTACTAATAAAAATGTAATGACTTATATAAATTTTGTAACTAAGAAAGATGTGAATTTTGTAATTAAGAAAGATGTGACTTATAGTACAGCGTACAAATAAAAACGGAAAATGCGTAAAATTGTGTGACTGATAAAGACGTAAAACACATAGATTTTGTGATGAATCCAAAGTCTCTGGTAGTATATGCCCCTTTGAGCATTTTCTTTAACTTATAACTAGTCCATAATCTGCAACGGGACAAATATACTTTTAAACGCCATGATTGCCGGAACTTAAAATCTTCCCAAATCTTGATCATGGCCCATGGCCAAACCTACATACAAAATAGATACCATGTCTTTTCTTTATTCTTTATGATTTTTGAAAACTGGCATACTCTATTTCAGCCCAATTAATCTTAGTCTGAGCAACACTACAGCTCTCTGCTGATAAGCCGGTTGGTTTGCCTCCATGGTGCTACAAGGACCCGATAAAAACATCTTCTGACATTGCACCTAGATTTTAATGTACAAAATATAATGATCTGAGGCATAATTTTAGCGTGTGTTGAGAATTGCAAGTCTAGAAACTCCAAGCAGAATTGGATTAATCCAGCAGGTGCTTTCAAAGATTGCATAAGATTGTTTTAGTTTGAAAGCATACTCATTATAAGTACAAGCATCCCTTTGAGCATAGGAATTAGAGGTCCACTTTCAAAAAATTCCCAGTAAAGTATTCACTGAAATATTTCTAGAAAATAAGTTATGAACAAAATTTAACAACTAAGACGTCATTGTATTAATGCAGAAAGCTCAAAGAAAAGAAAAAAGAAACAATGGCTATTTTTCCATTACTTGTCAAGAGCCATGTCTTACAAGACTATGTTGGTTAATAACAATCAACTGAACCTTGAGGATATGATCACAGGAAGATTGAACACAAACTATATCAGAATCAGTAATGAAATGTTTTGAGTTATGTTATTGAAGGACAAGCGGGCGAGGTGCCCCAAATGAGGAGTTTTACAGTTCAAGAATACACATGATTAGAAGAAGATAAAGAACAACAACAACAATGGAGGTTAAAGAATGTACAATTGGATATAAATGGGAATTTTAAGCGTCATCTGCATCACTTCCACCAATCTGTGTCTCATGACTGACCCAATAATTGTTCCCATCAGGACCGGCAACCTTGACCCTGTTTAAAATTGAATCCACAATATTTACTCGAAAGATTCACTTTATTTTAGTATTAGAATTTTCTCTCTCTATATAGCTACTGACCGTTCAAGTACAGATTTTCCTTCTTTGTACTTTTGGCTCTTTTCATGGGCAGTCTCCTGAAAGAAACCATCAAAATAACTTAAAGGGGCAAAGAAACATAGATAAACTGTTGATCTATATCGTTTAACTGTCTCTCATTCTTACATATTTCCACCCAACAATTGATCCACAGCCAACGCAGAAAATGTCAGCAACAGTGTGCAAACCAGTCATCATCAATCTATCTTCCTTCTCTCCAAGAGTGACATTAACTCTGTTAAATAATTGAAGACGAGAATTACATCTAGGAAGGATTTCAAGAATGTAACGTTTAATGACTTCTTTTTCACCCATGAAATCATCTTTAGTCATCCAATTTCAAATTCAACTCAAAGAAATTTACTCCTCCAACTTTTTTGTCATTTATTCGTCTATCGTGCTTGGTCATATACCCATACACGATAATTGACAGAACAGAACAAGATTCCAAGGCATTGGAGCAATT
This sequence comes from Trema orientale, assembly GCA_002914845.1. Classification (NCBI taxonomy): domain Eukaryota; kingdom Viridiplantae; phylum Streptophyta; class Magnoliopsida; order Rosales; family Cannabaceae; genus Trema; species Trema orientale. The sequence continues at coordinate 51,308 of JXTC01000706.1, forward strand.
CGTGGCTATTGATTTCCCTCCTTGATAAAAAAAAAGAGAGAAGGCAACATTATGGCTTGCTAACTTATTTTATCGTGGCATACACAATTATAGACTGAGCAAGCAAATGCTAGCTGCTCTTAATACTCGTATAAACACAACAAAACTTTCACTACCACAGCATAAGATTTAGGTTTTACGTGATATCATAAAATCCATAACTTTCACATGGCATTGACAAGCAGTCATGGGACCGTTGGGTAATAGAAGGATATATTTAGCAAAACTTAATATGATGATTCCACAAAGATTTTAAGGTGATATTCAGAAACACTTGATATTTTGGATAAGGGGCAGAAAATATAGAAAACTTACACCTTACTGAAGAGATAAGCTTTTCCATGCCTGCTGTGGAAGGACTGAATGAAACAACAAAGGTAAAGACTGTAGTTAGAATATTTGGTTCCGACATTTTTCACAATTAAAATTTGCTGGACACTCAAAACAAGAAAACTCAAAGAATCCATAAGAATACGAGAAATAGAGCTTTTAGCATACTAGAAATACCATCAAACTATATTCCAAAACTCATCATCTCATGAATCAATGTGATTCAACCCTACCTAAAGGCCTATAACCTCTTAGATCATATTATTAGGAACTAATCACAATGATTAATACATCCAGTAATGCTTGTGTTTTTGAACAGTTGTCGTCTTTATATGTTTTAGAACCAACCAACAACTTATGCTTGTAACTTATCAGATGAAAAACTTGACTCAGCAAAACCAATTAATATCTGAAACTAATCACAACTCTGAGAGGAACCTTCCATAGATCTTCTCATCTTTATATTACTTGATAAGAGGATTAGTATCATAGTAGAAGCATTTTGTTCTATACGAATGGCTGTTACATGGAAGTAAACACTTTCTACCACAATGCTTTCAGATACACAATCGTATGTGCACCTGCCAACTGAAGATACCAAAAACTCAAACAGGGTATTCTCTGTCCAAGGAAGAAATTCCAACATGAAATTGAATTATCCAACATGAAATTGAATTACCTTACTTTCAATATATGAATCAAAATTAATACAGATAGGAAACACAAAAGCTACTGCATTCAATTCATAAACGAAGAAAACTTTCCAAGAATTTAGAACTTTCCTTATATGTTTCCAAACCATTATATAACGTTCCTCACTTGTTATGCAACACGGTTATGGAACATGCCTTATGAGTCCTTGACAATCAATTTTAAATAATCTCGCAATGCACCACCATGAAATAAATACTTCTGTGATACTGGACTGGGTAACATAGAGAAGCTTAACAGACAGAAAAAGCATTTTCAAGCTCTCAAAAGATCACAAATTTACCACCCGAAGATAGTTACATCGAAATTATCCAACCGAAACACAAAGGATCAAACGGGACATCAATGTTTCAGTTGAAGGGATCAAATTCTCAAAACCAAACGTGGTCTAGGCTACCATCAAAACAGAAGCTTTTACTTCCTGATCATCCAACTCTCAATCAGTACCGCAACGTGGGGTTTAGCTAAACATCCGAAAAAAGATAACTAACAAAACAAAAGCTTATAAAAGATAAAGGAAAGAACATAAACGCATTATGAGAAAAAAGTGACCACCAATACATTTAACCAAGATAACCAAGTACAAGCAAAATCTTACAACACCCACATAAAAGCAAAGAAATTGCCCAACACCCAGATGAGAATTCTACACGCATACAACAAAACCAGCATAAATTTTGACTGATCAAAGCTGATTAGTGACCAAAACAACCTTTGAAACGACGTCTTCACAAAGAGCAAGATGGGTACGGCAGTGCCTGCAGCTGTAGATCTTCCCCTCTAGACTCACCACAAATAACCTCCCCATGCCTTAACTCTACACCCAAAAAATCTTCACCAAACAAAATCTTTAGCAAATATCTGAGATGGGATTCTGGATTTAGCAAAGGGGTCGTCGAGAAAACCGATGAAACCAGGAAAAAAAAATAAAGAACGTATAAAACAAAAAAAAAATGATAAAAGGGTGTGTTCAAGATCCAAGAACGTGACTTTTGGGCATGAAAAAATGGCAAAAAACAAAGCAAGTAACTTGAGAGAGAGAGAATCGTTGATTGTTTTACCTTAGCTTTCGTTCCGGTGAAGCCTGTAGTTGCAAGAAATGTGGACCGAGAAGCTACCGCGTTTCACAATTATATCACTTTTTTCGTTTTTTAATTTTTTTCTCTGTAAAAGTGGAACATGACAAGACGTTTATTTTACTGGTTTTATTTTCTGTTTGCGCTATACAAATTTCTTTTTTCTTTTTTTTTTTTTTTCTTTCTTTTCGCCCCAAATTTTGACAACAGGCGAAACTGAAAGTAATAGTTTAGTTTCTTGCAGTTAGTCCCCCCGGTTATCACTTATTTGCATTTACTTCCACAACTATCATTTAATTAGCAAAATAACCATATATCCGTTGTATTTAGCCCACAAACTTTAAACTTAGCCACATTTTGGCTCCTGACTTTTGAAATAGCCTATTGAAGACACTCAATCTATGAACATTTCCCAATTTGACCATTCCATCACTATTCTATTATAAATAGAGGAAAAAATCTCAATTTTGGCCCCCTAAATTATTATAAAATTCTATTTTGCCCACCAAACTTTAAAACACATATATCTTAGCACCCTATTAATCAAAGTATCTAATTTTCATTTCTATAGCCACTTTATTGTTAAAAGCAAAAAAAAAAAAAAACATGTGTCCTTCGTATAAGGCTTTTATCAAAGATAGTTTAAGCAATTTGAGAAACAAAATTAGGGCAATAAAAAATTGATTTTATCTAAAGATATTTTTAAAAAAATTATTTTGATACAAAAATTAGTGATCCTCTTATGATCACAATTTAGTCTTGAAATTTTTGTAATTTTTTTTTAGGTTCATCATGCTAGATAAATGTTACACTAAGTTCGAATATAACTAGAATGCACTTATTTTTAATGTTCAAATTAGTTTTTTCAAAAAAAAAAAAAACATAAAATAACTCGATATTTTCTATGCTCAAAACTTAAAAATATAGTGTATCATAGTTATATTTGAACTTAATCTAACACTCGCCTTGAATCATAAGTCTAAAGAGGATCTAAAAATTTTCAAAACTAAATTATAATCACAAAGAGATCACTAATTTTTGTACCAAAATAAATTTTTTATTTTTTATATATTTATATTTTTAAATAAAACGAAAATTTTCTACTACTTCATTTTTGTTCTGCTAACTGCTTAAGATATTTTTGTTAATAGTCTTACATGGTCTATTTTTTTTGTTTTTACAATAAAGTGACTGTAGCAATCAAAGGAAGATATTTTAATGAATATGGGGTCAAGATATAAATGTTTTAAAGTTTATGGGCTAAAATAGGATTTAGCAATAATTCAGGGCCAAAATTAGAACTTTTTTTGTCCATTTGTAACATAAGAGTAACAGAATAGGCAAACTGAGACATTTTTATAGATCGAGTATCTTAAATGAGCCATTTCAAAAGTTAGGGGCCACAATAAAATTAGATCTAAATTCAAATGTTAAAAATAAATTTTGCCTATCATTTAAATATCACTTGGTAATCACCAGTGGTGATGGCATAGCGGCAAAGGTGTCTACCTGGAACCTTTGCTTTTATTAGGTCAAAAGTTTGAATCTCCACAAAAACGTGTGAGATCAGGCTTGGTATTCTAGGAGTAGCCACCAATGAGTGGACCTTATGAGTCACTCTAGAAACGTGTCCCTCAATGAGTGGACTATGTGAGCAAGCACTTCTATCCTGCTAGCTGATGAAGGCACAGGGACAAGACTATTGTCATTCCACCTGTGGTCCCAAAGATTGTCAGGCCCAAATGCTACTGGGGCGAAAATTAGATGAGAAGCATGAGGGCACCACCAATTCTCCTTTTCCTTTCAAAAAATAAAAATAGATAAATATCACTTGGCAAGTCTTTGTTGGAATAATGTCCTATAAAGCAGTTTATTATTTTGACATTATAAACAATATTTATCAGATTATTTGTTATCTATTTATTATTAATAAATTCCATGTTATAAATTTGTATTTCATTCATGTCCCATTGATATATATGTGATGTGTATGATTATCTTATGCAAACATCTAAAGATTCTAAGACATGTAATGAGTAATAAAGAATTATTTGTATGATGAGTTCATATATGGGAGACATTATATTCTTTATTTCATTATGTCTAAATTAAATTGTTCGCATTCTGCATATTGAAGATGGAATACTTTACTATGCCATAGAATATAGTGTTCTCTATTTTCATAATGAAGTCTCCAATTATCAAAGTGAGTCTTCGGATAGAAACACTAGTGTGTTATAAGAAAGTTATAACAGCATCGAACAGAACCGAGTGAATTAGAATTTAAGGTTAATGCCGTAACTTAAATTTCTAATTTTACTAATCTAGCACTATTGTAGAAAACCTTAATCTAAATGATTAACGAACTTATTTTCATGTGTTTTGTCTTTTTGAGTTACTAAAGGACTAGTTCAGATTTATGGTTCGAACTCCGGTATCTTGGAAGATAAGGTGTATGAAATGTGTTGAATATTTTTCATGATGGTCGCCATGCATATAATGTCACTTTGAGTTTTTTCAAGTATTTGGATAATATAAACCAGGGTCCCAGTCAAATTCACATATTCACTATGTGAATTTGACTGTGTTGGTATAAGTAGATACAAACACCATAATTAACTATTATCCATTAGATGAAAGATAGCAACTCAAAGATAAATATATACTAGAGGGGTAATACGGTAATTTTACCATGCTAGTACGGCATTGCATTGGGGATACGTCTACAGGTATAGTATATGCTAAATGGATCTAGCTAATTATTTGATAATAAGCTTCACAGAAAATAAATGACATTTAGTCCAAAAGTTCAATATTGGGCCTATAGTAGTATGCCCCAATATTAATGGATAAGGCCCAATCATAATTAAGAGTTAATTATGATAGTAGGTATATAGTCCATTGGAGCTTGGGCTTTATGGATCCATCTGGTTCCCTGTCTAGCTCAAATTAAAGCCCAATAGTTATTTGATGATCAGTTGAGCCCAACAAACCCAATCAGTCCATTAGGGTTTACTAATCTCTATATAGTTAAAAGAAAAGTTCTCTAACTGCCAGAACATCAACTACACGTAAAACACCCCTTGAAAAGAGTGTCATACGAAAAACAGAGAGAGAGAGAGCAGAGGAAAATCAGACACTACTAGGGATTCACTATCCTTGGTGTTTCGGCTATTCTGGAGAAATTGGTTCGAGAATATTGTCTTCTTATTCGTCTGCAGATCTCTTTGTTGGGAATCAAGAAGGTGACCACCCACCAGATTAATCAAATGGCTTTCGAGAATAGACGGAAAGACAAGAAGGTTATGGAGCAAATCCGAATATTGTTCTTGTCTAGATCAAGAGTTAATTTATGTTAGATCACAATCCGAAAAGATTTGTAAAGAAAAATTTTAAACGACCAATTCCGCTGCGTCTTTAGATTTTACAAAACTATGGTATTCTTAAAAATGATTTTAAGAAAATATTACCGGAAATTTATTCTAGTAAACACCAGCAACCTTAGGCGGGTCAATTGCCCGAGCTTGATCCTTTAAATGCACTTCAACAAATGCCCGGATACTAGCAATTTATTTTTTGGTTAACATATTTTAAAAGTTAATGTGCAATCATTATTTTAGGTAGAATTTGAGGGTATAAATTACTTTTCAAAGTTGATTATGCTAACATAATACAAATTGTTTAAAATATCATTTTATAGTATACATAATTTATGGTTTACTAAACACTTATATGATGCTTTTAAACAGCGTAACAGTTTTATAAATTGCACATCTACAACACAATTGCAACACATCACAGAATATAATTTTGGAGTCGAAATTTAAAGTTCTTCTAATTCCTCATCTCGGAATTATATATTTCAAATGTTAAAAACTATTACACTGAACACACACACACACACATATATATATGTATATATATGGGTTGCCACTCCAATAGGTATTTTTTTTCACCTATATGTAGGTATTTTTTTTAGCCGTTAGATTATCATCTAATAGTAATCCAATGGCTATAATGAGGTGCATGAAAAGACGTAAATTATTAATGCTATTTCTCTCTCTTACTTTTTACTTTAAAAAAATATACATGATAAATTTTCATTGGTCAAAACGATACCTATGTATAGATAAAAAAAAAAAAAAAAAAACCTACTAGATTGGTGCTCATATATATGTATAAACATATATGTATACGGGTAAGATTTCAATAGAGATTTTTGTTTTTGCTCCATGAATGCTTACTCTAATTTGAGTCATTAGATTTTGATCTTATGGTTATAATAATACTAGTAATTCTCTTAAAAAATATGATTTAATTAATACTTATATAAATATTGAAAGTTATTTATAACTTAAAAGATAGGTAACTTGTTTGAGTTGGAAGTTGGACAGTTTTCATTTTTTTTTTTCCCAATCCCTTTCCCATTGTTTTTATGTTTTCATTCTCATTCCATAATCGATTCATTGTATTTTCATTCTCATTCCCTTTCATTCTTTACTTTTTATCGTTGCTATTACCAATTACATACAATTATATTTTTCTTTCTTTTTAAATTTTTTTTCTCTATACCCTCTTTTTTTTTTTCTTAGGTTAATTATTTAATGAAAACTAATGTTTTTTGACCAAAATAGTTGTATAACTTATCTAATCGTATATTGCTCCGAAAAAATAAAAATAAATAAAAAACTTATCTAGTCATATAAATTCTCTCTCTTTTATTTATTTATTTATTTATTTTTTGATTTCACGTATTACCTATTTACCTTAATAACTTTATGTTAATTGCTTTTTGTATCAAGTAGTATAACTATTTTTTTGGGGTTGATTTCACGTATTATATACCTATTTCACGTATTACCTATTTTCTTATTTACCCTAATAATTTTTTTTTAAAATTTTAGTTTACATGTAGTCTTAAAACTAAATAATAAAGAGTTTTATTTGAATTTTTTATACAATTTTAAAACTAAGAAGAGTTTTATTTGAATTTTTTATACAATTTTAAAACTAAGACATATACATGAAACTAATACGTATTATTAGTTTTTCCTTATTTCTTTTATCAAAACTTTTTCCTTAAAAATATCATTCCAAATTTTTTTTTCCTTAAAAAGTCATTCTAACAACTTGTTTCTACCTCAATGGAAATTGAAATAAATGGGATTCTCTAAAAGAATTAAAATAGAATGTTGTAAATAAAATACTTGGTCAAAATACCCATCCGTTAAACAAAAATAAAAATCTCCATTGAAAACTCCTCCATATATATATAGTACTCTGCTTTATCTATTATCTTCTGCTTCTTTTATATTTTTCTTCTCTATTTGAGTAGCATTAATCACTACTGCTATATATATATATATAATTGTGACAGATGGACTCTCAAAAGCTTCATGAGTTTTTGTATAGATTTCAATAATGGAGTGATGATGATGTAGCTGAAAGTGACTATGAAAATAGAAAAGGGAACAAAAGGAAAATGCATGAAAGCAGTATGGCAACTACTTAAGATTCATGAAAATATATGAAAACCAATACATTTTTTTGAAGAAAAAAATTGAGAACCAATTTTTCTAATAACTTATGGCAAATATATATAAGTTGCTAAAGATAATGAACCCATTTGTGTCAAAAAGAATTAATAGCAACTTTATAGATTGTCATAAAGCAAGAAAAACAAATTAATCCCTCCAAATCGTTTGGTTTGTATATATGCTATTATTTTAATTAAATCATTAAAGCCCGGGAAAACTACAAACGTCGTTACTACAAACGTCGTTAAAAAACAATCAACATATATATTCTATACATTATTAATAACCATGCATGATAAAAATAACCGATACATAAATGATAAATAAAATTTTATTGTCATCGCAAGCATAGTTTATTGGTAATCATATTTTTTTCAAATGCAGAGAATTTAATCATATTTCTTTCAAATACAGAGAATTTTGAGTTTAAATCCTCATTCCATATGGAAAAAAAAAATTGTCAAATATCACCCCTTACCTATATATATATATATAGAAGTATATTTATATTAAAACAGATGAGTTGTAGTAGGTGATATTTAAAAACAAAATCTAAATTTTTGCTCTATTGAAAAAAGAAAAAGAAAAGAAAGAAAAAGTTTTTTCAAGGTAGGAGACAAACACAACAATTTTTAGCTCATGAAATTGACTTCAAAACCACATGCACTGTTTTTATGGGAACAGTAATGTACATCCATAATTTATGAGTTCTTTTTTTTTTTTTTTCGATTGAGCTAAATTACCTTATAATTGTTGAATGGCTGATTATCATGAGAAAGATTTGTTCCAGTAGGGAAAAAGAGAGTTTTGAGAAACAAATTCCACTATACATGTACCTAACTCTGAGGTCAGCCTACTTATCATGCATAGTGATATAGCATTGTTGTAGGCATCTAGCCATCCACTAAATTTGGCCAAAAAAAAAAAAAAAAACAGGAAAAAAAGAAATTTAGGTGGGTCAACCAAGATTAATTTAGACAAAGTCTACAATATAATATACAAATCTAGTGTCAAATGATTGAAATAAGTTGGGAGGTAGAGAAGAGTGTTCTGTTAGGAGCTTTTCTCTGTCTCATTTAACAACTCTTTGAATGTGAGACTTGGACTTACTGCACCAGCTATCAATGAAAAAAACGGGTTAGGATTTGACAATTTTCAAAAGCTACGTTATGTTAATGGCCCGCTACTGGGCTTTGATGGCCTCCGTCCTGATCAAATGCTTGAGGTCCACTGAATTTTTGTGCTTGATATAGTGGGCCTTTTGTTCTTGATCAGGGCTTTGTTTGTTAGAATTTTACCAACAACGTACGTACGTACTCTCGAGCAAATTGGGCTTTAGTTGCATTTCACAGGGTTAAGTTTTTACCCTTAATAGTATCATTATCTTTTTAGTCTCTACGTGAAACAAATATTAAATCATGTCAATGTTGAAAAAGATGATATATAATAGAATTTTCAAAATTTCATAAGTCTTGAGAGTTGAGGGTCATTCACTAGTGAAATAAGATTCCTGCACATCTGAAGCAAGAATTGCAAAGTCTTCCAAATGGTGCCATATTTGTTACGTAGATGATAAGATGTACAATATGTATAAATAGAAACTTAAGATTTATACATATATATATATATACGATGAGTTTATAATTATATAAACCAAAGGAGCTGTTTAATTTAAAAGTAGAAAGATGTCAACGAATGAGAGAGATAAGTCTCGTGTAGGGTACTAGGTAGCTAGCTAGGCTGTTCACTTGTTAAAGGTAGCGACGAAACTAATAGGGCCTTTTCCTGTAACAGCAGCTATGATCCCAAATATGAGGAAGGCAACCATGGCAAGGCGAGCATGTTTGATCTCGGCCAGTTGAAGCCTTTCTTTCTCTTCTGGGTCCTTGCTGGCCAGGCCCAACGGGTCAAAGAATTGCCCACCCGGATAGAGCCTCCTCTCCGGGTCAAGCTCTGCGTTTCTTTGGAACTCAATGTACCCGATTACTAGCACCTCTATCCATATCAATGTGGTCAATGAGAATGGAAGTGGCTGCCCAAGGTAGGATGATCCTTCAACCAGCTCTACCTGTCAAAACCCCCCCCACAAAGAGAAAAAAAAAATCAATCTAAATTTTGATCATGTATAAGTGACTATTATAACTCCATAAATAATGTATTCGTTGAGACTAATTAATTCCTCTACATAATTTGGTGTTGTTGGTGATGAACCGCTTCAGCAGCTGGCAACAAGTGAATTAATTTGGTCTCACATTACTATACGACAATTTGATGCATATTGCTATTTTTATATAATGCTAAGAGACAAGAGCCACTTATACATTATACCACACAGTAATAAAAACGTAAGGTGTATATATAAATTTAAAGGTAAGTCTGGGATCCACTAATATAATTGTTCATACTTTATGTTTGGCGTATCCCTATATGGGCAAGCATAAGCCAAGCTTCATCCTAAGCAAAAAATAAATAAATAAATTTAAAACAAAACAAAACGAAACGAAATGAAATTTTGTCGGCATCTATTAGTCCCTGTCAACATTATGATTAACAAGGACCACAATTTCTTTTTAAATTTTTTTTTCTTTTTTTGAGATGGCAATGGCATGGCTGAGAAGAAGACACAAATGATGGAAAAAGCTGTGGCGCCAGGTGTTTGAAGACTTATCTACACAACACGACGCCATTAAATGATGTATACATCATTATACAGTACGTACATCTATATGCACCTTATAATGACGCCAAAAAACTCATCCTCCATGCGGAATTTTTAAGGTTAGATCTTATTCTTCAATATAACCAGTAATAATTTATATTAAAAAATAATAATCATACATGATCCAAAACTTGTCCTATTGATACGCAACGTACAAGTATAGTCCAAAATAGCAACATATAAGTAATTCTATAGACCTTTTAATTAACAAGCATAAACAAAAGTAGTAACAATTATATTATGCTTAAAAAAACTTACTGCATATTTCGCATAGATACACACACACACATATATATATATATATAGCATGTATTTTTGTATGCATAATTACCTTTCCAGCGTCCTGCCATGCAACGCCAGTGAGAGCTTCGACAGCAAGAGCCCCGAGAGTGCCCAACATGGCCCACCTTCCATGAATGAGTTCACATTCACGGAACCTCTGAAGCCCAAAGACCTCAGAGTAAGGCTGAAACGGCGTCGGGTTGACCTCATTGGTCTCCACCCTCACCCCGATCACGTCCCCAGCCACGTTCTTGGCCAGGTTCTGGTCCAAACCGTCGTAATCGAACTGTAAGTACTCAGCCGGCTTCGCGAACCCGAACGGGTCGAAGCCGCGGTCCCCGACCAACGACCCGTCGAGCCACTCCGGCGGCTCGGCACCCGGGAACCACACGAGGCGGTCTCCAGTACTAAACTTGGGCTGAGCCTTCTTTGGTGGTGGAGGAGGAGGAGGTGATGATTTCTTTCCGAATGGTAACCCGAACCGGGCTTGGAACCTTCCGGAGGCCCGGCCCGGGTTGTGGATACGGGTTCCGAAGAAGTATGACGTGGCAGCAGAAGTCGCGGTGGTGGTGGCCATGGCTGGGGTCGGATGAAGGGTGTGGGATGAAGTTGAGAGTAGGGTTTAAATATTATGTGAAGAAAAGGGTGTGTTTTGTGTTGTGTGTGTGTGTGAGAGAGAGGGAATGAATTCTGTGATGGATGTTAACGTTTGGGGTTATCTTTGCCTTATCTATTGGACGGAAGGGTTGGATGGTTGATGGTAGCTTGATATTATTTTGTGGGGTCCTCGTGGTAAATCAATGTTCATGTCCTCTAATTTCTTACTTCTTACCAAGCCCCTAATTGGTAAACACATTATATCAAAAATTACTTGTTTGAACCCTAATTGTTAACCACATTATGTAAAAACCTATATTTTTGAAGGGTATTTTGGTCTTTTGACCAAAATTTTTTTTTTTTTAAAAAAAAGGAAATATATTTTTTCTCTCTCTCTCCCCCACGTGCCCCACTCCCGATTCTTTTTCTTCTCTTCTTTTTTCTTCTTCTTCTTCCGTTCGGCCGAAACCCAGCTGCCGCAACTCGGAGCTCCGGCCTTCGTCTGCTGCCCCAGCCACCGGCGCTGCTTGGCCATGTCACCACGAAGCTCCGCCAGCCACCAGCCGCCACCGCCGATCAACCGTTCGCCGGAAATCTCCATTTTTGCCGTTTGGAGCAAAATCGGATTTTTGGCCGCCGGCGAAGATTCCGGCGTCCATTCGCTGTGAAACCGGTCCCGTTGAACTCGTCTCCTCACGATCTTCGACATGGTATATATATCTCGATCCCATACTGTCCGGATCAAAATTTGCCATTTTTGTTAATTTTGAGTTATTTTTAGTTTTATATTTAAATTTGTCAATCCGGCCGTTAGATTGTGTTTTTGACCTCATATTTGGAATGTACTCNCGATTTTCATGGATTTTATGAATTTGATTGGATATCTGGTGGATATTTGAAGTGTTGAAATGTATTGGATTGTTCTGGGATTGATTTATATGATTTTTATACAGGTTTAAAAATTTTGGTTTTGGGAAAATACAGCTGTTATGCTGCCCAATTTTCTGTAAATCCCAGAATAATACCAAATGAGTTTTAAAGCATGATTTCTTGATATACTTGATGCATGGTTACTACACACTTTATGATATGTTGTACCTACCATAGGATCACACACTTGAGTTCCATTTTAGCATCATGGTATTTAGATCGCTGGCGAGTTGCTGCAGCGCTAGGTGAGAGACCTAGGCCCTTGCGTAGGTTTTGCTGACACACCTCCGGGTAGTGTCAGGATGCTGGGTACCTCTATTCAAGAGGTATTACAGGACCATGCTGAGAGGATGGGAGCTCGTAGATTTACTTATACTTGGTTGATTTATGATATGTACAACATGAACATAATTATGAACATAGTGATTTTGGTTTTGGTTTTGATTTTGACTATGTGGTTGTACTCGAATATTTGTAAACTTGTTTTATAACTGGATTTTTGAAAGGTACTAACCATGCAGGTTTCAAAAGTTGCATTCATACTAAAAAGGTAATTGAATTCCTACTGAGCATGTAAATGCTTGCCCCCCTTATCTTTCGCTTCTCAGGTGGTGTACAGTGTGATTTGAGCAACTCCGGAGCGGAGTGACTAGGACTGCAGGATTTGTTCTAGTTTAGTAGTTAGTAAATACTTGGTAACTCTCATTTGGATTTGTAATAACATTTAAGGCCCATACATTGGATTTAGCCTGTATTATCTATTATGCCTACTTGTGATGACAATGGTGATGTATGTTTATGTTTTAATACTACTATTAACAGTCTATGTCTAGTGGTGATCACAAACTGTGGGAATTTACAATTTAAACTATATTTTTTATAATCTTTATAGAAGCTGTCGTTTTTCAACTAAGTTATCGTTTTTCTAAAAAATTGCAGTTTCTAAAAATTTTTCAACAACAAATTATGAATTTCCATTGTGAAATTCCTCTTCTGCCACTGGTCCGGGGTTTGGGTCGTGACACATTATATCAAAACTTACGTATTTGAAGAAATATTAAAGTTTAGACTGGTTCATTAGGCTAAGTCTTACGTTGATGCTAAGTCTTTTGTTGATCCACGTGAGCCTAACTTCAATAGTTAAAATATTTAGTTATTTGTCGCAAGTACATAATAAATACTTATAAGTGATTAACTAAAGTTTAGACTGTTGATCATTAGGCTAGGTCTTATATACCCTCACTTCAATAGGTTATTATATTTAAGCCATTTTATCGCACATAATAGAATACTCATAGGTGGACCAAATACAAGTCACGTCTTCTTGTAACTAATTAATGAATGAATTTTGAGCTTCCAATTAATGCA
>JXTC01000706.1:65309-78210 GCA_002914845.1 Trema orientale
TCGCAATCTATATTTCATGAATAAAAATTATATTAAAAATTGGCACACATTTTAAAATATATACCATAGGTCAAATTTATAATAAAAAATATAAACCGTAGTAAATATTTACATTGTAAATATATACCGTTCATATTTTACACATGAAATATGTACCTCATGGATAAAATAAATATAGACTATAAAAACGGGTATTTTAAAAAAAATTAAAAATAAGTATTTCTGAAAATAAGTTTTAAAAATGGGTACTAGGCGTAAATTTTCCTTTAATAAATCATTAGTTAGGTTATAAATTGGGCCTTCAAAAATTTGGCCCAAGCCCAAATTATTGGGTTCGCCTATGTTGTTGAGAGGACAGGCTTCAGATCTTATTTCAAGTTAAGTTTGGGCTTTGTCCTTACCAAAGCTTGAACTGAACCGGAATAAAATGAAATAAAATAAAAAATAACACCTAATATCAATTTTAAAAGTTCATTAAAAGTTAAAAGCTAAGAATGGTCTACTTGTAATTCTAACGACTTTCTACTCGTTCATATGTCAATTAATTAGATACATACCTCCACAATGAAAATATTAAAGATCATGAAAAATTATTTAGAAAAAATTTATAAGTTACATTACAAATTTATTACTTCAATAATGTAACTTCTTATACGGTAGTAAATGGGTATAAAAAGAAGACATATACACTAATCATTTTTGTGACTTAACATCAGATACGTTAACTCTTTCCACAAACATAAACTGCATGCGTTCAAAATCTGCCACTGACATTTACATTGGCAGCTTTAATGGGCCTTTCGTTTATTCCAAAAAGGTTTCACGAGAATAGAGTATAAAGAATAATATATATACTACTGATGTCATGATATATGTAACCATAACGCCCCATTCATTAACATAATTACAGTTGAGCAAAAGAAAGGAGAAATATACTAAATCCGTACAATGTGTATAGGTAAAATAATAATATAGAATCGTATATATATATATATAAAATGATCTCTAGATCACATGCATTCCTCTTTTAAGCTTTTGGATCAGGTTTAGGCTTAGTTTCATGTATGAATAAGAGTTTGTAACATGTATAGTGATATTTGATATCTAGCATTTGATGAATCAATAATTCGTCCCAGTGCTGATCTCTAAAAAGCAACCCATCTCAGCTGTTTTCATGCACTTCTTTTTAGCTTTCTTTCCATTTTGGTTAGTTAGTCCTTAAATTTATTTGAAGACAAAAATAAATATATGATCCGCACACAATTTTGGATCATGGGCAACTCTATGATCCATATTTTTTAAATCGAAACTATATATAAACAGAGAACCAAAAGAAAGGGCAACCGCTTTCCAGGGCATTAATTATTATACTCTAAATACTAGTATATATGTAGCCATAATCCATCTTTATGCTATATATAATCGGATCGATCAAGCAAGCAAGCTAGATAGGCTGTAAAGAAAAGAATGTTAGGAAAGGAGAATATTGCTGCAAAGATTAGTACGAAATGAATTATATATATAGTAGGAAAACGAAAGTAGTATATAGTGGAATATATATGGTCCTGATGGAGAAGCTGATAAAGAATGATTCACACGTGTCGATGTCGAATTATGTCGCCGGAAAGCTAGAACGTGAGGGTCACTTGGTCTCATGTGCCACTCCTACTAGTACTGCTGCTAGTGCACCACAAATACAATAAGTTGCAATCACCATCAATAAAAAGCAATGAAAGATATTAAAGAAAAAAACCTCCCACAATCCCTAATATAAATTATTAAGAATCCCATTATATAACTAAGCTTCCCCTTTTTAAAACTAAAAATAAAAGTAAAGAAAAAAAATCTTGATACAAATGTTATATTAGTAACTATGCTAATAATTACTATGCTAATAATAAGATACTAATTAATCATTTCCAACTTCAGTTTCTAATTAAGCTTCCTTTTTTTTTTTTTCGGGGAGTTGGGCCTCTCAGATATTATAGTGTGACACACTTGTGTGCACTTGAAGGTGTCGGAATTTTGTCGCAGTGATTAACGGGTGCACGTGTGGAGGAGGAAATAATTCGTATGGTAAAATGATTTCAAATAGGGAGTTGTTATAAAATCGTCATTCATGGTACCTTGTAGGCCACGGTAATGGCTAACCAAGATGTTGACAGATTTTCATTTGTGTCAATTATCTTCTAGTAATAGAGTGTGAAAGCACATTTTTTATATGCTTTCCATGCACATATGATGCGAGTATATGTTAGTCCGTATATTATTTGTCATTTTCCTTTGTTTTTCCTCGATCTTTTTGTTTTTTTTAGAATTTCCCTTGAAGTCATTATTCTTATGTTAAATGCTTTTTCTTAGTTATTTTGGCCTTTAGGAGCATATTTGATGGGCAAGTAGTATATGAAAATTTAGTTGTCTTCCCAAACCAATACAATTAAGATCATGTTATTCAACTTTCATGTTTTATGCTACTTAGGTTAGACTATATTTGGTATGTCGTATTATATTGTACAGTGTTGTGTTATGTTGTGTGATATTGTGTTCTATTGTGTTGTGATGAGAAACTAAAGAATTGAGTTTATGAAATGAATCATCTTGTATTGATTAAAGAGCACAGCTCTGTATTTATATATCTATTCTCTATTTTAACAGAGAGCTAACTAATACACCAACAGACTAACATAATTCTGTTACAATCAATAACTAACTCTTAACATCCTCCCTCAGATTGAGTGGAGAAGAGTCTTCGACTCTCAATTTGTCTTGAAGAAATAGAAATTGTGAACTGGACAAAGCCTTAGTGAAGATATCTATGGTTTGATCAACAAAAGGAACATGTCGAACATCTAACTGCTTGTCTGTTGCTTTTTCACGAATAAAATACAAATCATGCTCTATGTGCTTGGTTCGAGCATGAAGCACTGGATTTACTGACATAAGAACATTACTCAAATTATCACATCAAACAACTGGAATTTGAGTGAATAGAACTTGTAACTCAGACAATAAAGATTAAATTCATGTGATTTCAGTAGTTAGAGAAATGAGACTACGATACTCAGCTTCAGTGCCACTACGAGATATAGTGCTCTATTTCTTTGAACTTCAGGATACAAGATTAGCTCCAAGATACACATAAAAGCCACTAGTAGGACATCTATCATCAAGGTCGGAAGCCCAATCAGCAACACAAAATCCCATAGTATTCAACTATGAAGACTTCTGCAAGAACAATCGATGATGCATAGTGCCTCTCAAATAACGAAGAACCTGTTTGACAGTTTTCTAGTGAGCCTCTAAAGGATTCTGTAGAAATTGGCAAACTCTGTTAACAGAGTAGGTAATGCTCCTACCATACTATGATAAAGCTGAATATCAGTGACTGGATTACTACCAAAGGCAGTGAATTTCTCCCCTCCTGACATTGGTGTTAAAAGATACTTGGCATACAACATTTTCACTCGACACAATAAGTCAGTAATGTATTTAGCTTGATTAAGATAGAGACCAGTGGAAGTACGCTTAACTTCAATACCTAAAAAGAAATCCACATCTTCGAGATCATTCAGAGCAAATTAATTTTTAAGTTGCTGTACAAGATGCTTGATTTCAAGCTGTGAACTGCCAGTAACTAAGATATCATCTACATAAACTAGAACAAATAAAGTATGTTAAGGAGTATGCATAATGAAGAGTGATGGATCAGACCGAGCTGAAACAAAACTCTAGGAAAGAAGAGCTGACAGCATCTTGTCAAACCAGGCCCGAGGTGCCTGTTTAATTCGATACAAAGCTTTGTTTAATTTGCACACTAAGGAATGAAGTGAAGCATCTGGGTTGAACCATATAAACCTCTTCCTGCAAATCCCCATCAAGAAATACATTGTTTAACTCCAATTACTGAATTAGCCAGTCATGAGTGACATAAATACTAAGAACAATTCGGATGCTAGTAGGCTTGACGACAGGACTGAATGTCTTATTAAAATCAAAACCAGCATGCTGATGAAAACTTTTTGCTACCAACCGAGCTTTATATTGTTGTATGCTCCCATCTGGATTCATGTTGACATTAAAACCCATTTACACCCAATGGCTTTCTAGCCTTAAGATAAAGTAACCAAAGTCCACGTATTGTTTCTAAGAAGTGCCATACATTCATCAATCATAGAAGACTTCCAATGATGTTGTTATAAAGCATAAGTGATTGAAGTAGGTTCTTTGGAAGCCATAAAAACTTTGGGTTTAAACATTCCAGCTTTAGATCAAATGACTATAGGATGAACATTGGGTAAGGATGACTGTGGTGAATCAGAAGAAAAAGAAGATGGGAGTTCAATAGAAGTTAGTAAAGAGGGAGTGGAAGTAGGAAGAAGAGGAGAAAGGCTAGATGAAGGGGGAGGAGTAGGAATATGACCAGATGTAGAAGAAGCACTGTTGAGTTAACAAACAACTTAGAATAAGGAAACACTAGTTCATTGAATGTAACATCCCTAGACATGTATATCCTCCCTGAAGGTGCTAGATATTTAACACCCTTATGATTAAGACTATAACCAATAAAGACACACTTTGTTATCCTATAATTGAATTTGTGGGAATGATACAGCCGAGATTTGGACAGCAGAAGTATCCAAAAACTCGCAAAGAAGAGTAATCTGGTTTAATATGGAATAATACTTCAAGTGGAACTTTCCCACTGAGAGGGGGCAGAAGGTAGTATGTTAATAAGATGGACCATGGTTCAAACAGCTTCATCCCAAAGTGAATAAGATAATGAAGCATGAGCCAGTAAGGTTAGAGCTCCATTAATAATGTGTATGTGCTTCTGCTCATGTGTATGAGGATATGAGACCTTATGAACAATGCTATTAGCTTGCAGAAAATCAGTGAAGGCCCGATACTATCCTCCCTAATCAGTCTGAATGGCCTTGATAGAGTAACAAAGTTGCAGCTTAACTAGCTTTTGAAATTAAGAAAGGTTGGTAACACTTCAGACTTGTTTCTCAACAAATAAATCCAAATAAACCTGGAAAAAGCATCAGTAAAGTATACATAATACTTATATCCATTAGTAGAAACATATGGAGCTGGTCCCCATAGGTCAAAATGAATTAACTTTAACGGATGAGTATAAGTAGAAGTAAACATAGGAAAATAACACTTATGATGTTTACCAAGGCAGCAAGCATGACAAAATTCAAAAAATCTTTTATTAGTGCAAGGTATATTATAGGAAGTAACTACACTTTGGACAGTTTTAGTTGTAGGATGTCCAAGTCTGCTATGCCAAAGATGAGTGACTAAATCAAAACTAGAAGTCCTAGTATTATTATTCAAAGTTGAAACATGAGATACATGACAAAAATGACTTTGGGAATTATGTACAGATGATGGTAATAAGGACTGAAGCAGCTGGACACTTGAAGAATCAAATACATATAGCATGTTTTCAAGCTTCCAATGGATCAAAATTGTTTAGGTAGCTTGATCTTTAACAAAGCACTTGTTAGAATAAATTCAGAAAAGACATCATTATCTGAACCAAATTTAAAGACACTTAGTATATTTTTAGACATTTGTGGAATATGAAGTACTTATTTTAGTTGTAAAACTTTAGAATAAGACGAAGAAAGAAAAGAAGACTAGCTAATGTTGTGTATAGTGAGGCCAGTACAATCACCAATATAAACTTGGTCTTGACTAGTATAGCTGTCCTAAGTGACAAGCTTTTTAACATATGGTGTACAGTGGTTGGTGGCACCAGAATCTGGGTACCAACTGGTATCTGTGAAAGAATCTGATGAAGCAAGAGTCATAGCCGCCATATGAGTAGGAGCATTAGGGCCAGGTGGACCAGAGGAAGCAACTGAGAATGATTGTGGCCCATGAAATGCTAAATTGAACCTGTGCCAACATTTAAGAGTAATGTAGCCAAATTTGCCACATAATTGGCATTGAGGTTTATTGGAATTCCACTGTGACCGACCTTTACCACCACTATTGTGAGGGTTAAACCTCTACCACCACCAGTTTGAGGATTAAAGCCTCTACCACCACCATGACCAAAAAGCTGAAAGGTACCAAATTGAGGTGGATGAAAGTGAGGACTACCTGGATATACAAATATGCCTGGAAACTAAGATTGAAATGAGTTAGAAGTAAGAGTAAAGGGCTTTTTGTTTAGAGTAATCTGAGTTGCCAAATTGACCATAAGATTGAGGGCTGAGTCAATACTAGCAGTACGTTTCTCAATTTTGGACTCTTGTGCAAGCAATAAAGACTCAATCTCAGTAATGGAATCGTATTAGTATGAATGTCAATAGTGAGAACAAAGGTATCATATTCATAAGACAAACCCTAAAAAATGGCATTTATATGATCTATAGGAGTAAGAACATGACTAACCAAGGCTAATTGATCAATAAAAGATTTGACTTATAAAAGATAAGCATTCAAAGACAAATCTCCCTTCTTAAGATTATGTAATTGAGTTTTGAACTGTGAAATTTTAGCTTTTGTCTGAGAAGTAAAATAAAGCTCAAGTGTT
The DNA here is from genome assembly GCA_002914845.1 of Trema orientale. Taxonomy (NCBI): domain Eukaryota; kingdom Viridiplantae; phylum Streptophyta; class Magnoliopsida; order Rosales; family Cannabaceae; genus Trema; species Trema orientale. The sequence goes on from JXTC01000706.1 coordinate 71,863, forward strand.
TGCAGAAACTGAGCAGAGATGAGACGCCCAACCATTCTGGTCAGTAAGGAATCTCCCATGGATGAGAGTAACCATGAAAGAATAAGTTAATCCTGCTGATACCAATAGAGATAGGCTTGATTGATAAGACCTTGAGCTCGATGAGCTTCACTAAGATACTTCAATGGCAAATCGAGATCGGGATCAACAAATCGCTGAAGACGATGACCACTGATAAGCATTAACCTGTTGTCGCCATAGAAGATAGTTCGAATCATCCAGTTTCACTGAAAAAGGACGAGTAAAGATAACGGGAACAAATCGAGATGACGACACGATAGACGAAGACTCTGTCGTTGTGGACGAGCTTGAACCAGCCATAGACAATGGCTTAGATACCATGATGAGGAACTAAAGAAACTAAAGAATTGAGTTTATAAAATGAATCATCTTGTATTGATTAAAGAGCAAAGCTTTGTATTTATACAACTCTACTCTGTTTTAACAGAGAGTTAACTAATACATTAACAGACTAACCAAATTCTGTTACAATCAATAACTAACTCTTAATATGTTATATTATATTTTTCTATATTGTATTATTCTGTTACAATACTATGTTTGGTTTAGCATTGTATAAGATGTTGGATTAAAAGTTAATTTTTGAAATATTCTACTTTTAAAATTTAACTTAGAAAAATACCATTTTGAAAAAAATATTTAGAAAAATGACACTCTAGAATAATCAGTTTCTAAAGATTTTTTTAAAATACCACTTTTAATTTTATAAAAATACGACTTCTAAAAATTTATTTACAAAACAACCACTTTTAAAAGGGATAAAGTGGTGTGAGAGAAAGGGATAAGAGAGAAATTAAGAAAAGAGAAAGTAATAAGAGAGAAATTAAGGACTAAAAAAATGAGAAAGTTAGTATTATAAAATACTATGATTTTTTTTTTCTGTAATAGATAATGTTCTCCTTATTATATTAAATTTTGATGTTGTATTAAATAATACGATATAAAAATATAAAAAAAAAACACAATATACCAAACATGACGTTAATTTCTAATTTCTATCCGCCCCACCTTCAATATCACAGGCGGAATATTGCACACAAAATTTATGTACATTATAATTTTGGGATAAAGAATAATTAGAAGAATAATGTTAGAAATACTAACCTGTGTATTACTTTTTTCATTGCCAATTGGCATCATGACAAGTACTTACGTTTGGATTTAGACATTAAATCACGTGATTCCAAACTTTGATTAGTACTAATTACTAGTTAATTTGCAAGAGACGTGACTTGAGAAAATTCGCCTACTATATATAGCTATTAGCTAGCAACACCAAAGCAAAAGACACCGACAATATAACCTACTTAACCTACTCTAGTGTCATAGTTTACAAATAAGCAACTATGTCCCCTATTTCCCTAGCAAGCAGCAAGAAAGTAGTATCTAAAATTCAAAAGACCAAGTGAAACCGCGTTGTACTTTTTACTATTTCAACTTTTTTGTCAAGTGAGAGAGAGAATATTACCGATAGAGTTCATTGTACTCGATCCAAGGAAAAATATTGGAGCTTAATTAGTATTTATAGATAAGTTAGTCCTTTATAATATGATTGGTGGAGGTGATCAAGAAATTAAGTCAAGAAAATGCTGTAGTTTTTTGGAGCATAGCATGATGCATTAAAGGACAAACAAGGATTGTTAATTGGTTTATGTCTTAATTAATACTACTTGATTAGAGACAAAGCAATAAAACCGCAAAGATTCAAAGGGCATTTGGCCGACAATATGTCAATCCAACTTATCAGTAACCACCACCTAGCTAGTCAGAGAGTGTGGGAGAATCTCTAAATTATAATTACAAAAAGAAAAATTGAGGTTTTGGTAAGATTTTCCAATGTCCATCTCCAATTAGAATGTCTCCAATGCTTTTGGTACTACGAATGACGATTATTATTATTTTTCTTTTTTTTTTTCGAATGACTATTATTATATATATAAATATATAAATAATGGTTGCCAATCCAGTTAGTATTTAATTTTTACCTATGTGCAGTGCAGGTGTTTTTTTTCATCATCTAATGATGATCCAACGGTTATATTAAAATGCATGAAAAGACGTGTATCATTAATGTTATTTCCTTCTCTTACTTTTTAATATAAAAAAATGTACAAGAAAAATTTTCATTGGCTAAAATGATACTTATGTATAGGTAAAAAAAAAAAAAAAATACCTACTGGATTGGTGCCCATAATTAATACATTTAGGCCTTGTTTGGTACATGGGACTAGGATTGAGATTGGGATCATTTATTCTATATCCATATTTGATGCCAACTTGAGATTAGGATAAATAATCCACAACCCCAAAATAGTCCCATATGGGTGGGATAATTTATCCTATTCAAAAGTGTGAGATTATTAATTTCACCCTGAAAAGTGGTGGGACCCAAATTTATTTCAATTTTTTTAAACTAGTGGGTCCCATATTATAAATATTTTTTATATTTTTTAATATTTAAACTAATATGAAATAAACTTATTTTATATTCCAATAAAAAATAGGTCCCACATTATAATAATAATCTTGATCCAATCCAATATTACACCAAATATGAAATAGTATTAAGTTTATCCAATCCAATCCATTACAATCCAATCTAATGCTATAATCCAATCCTAATCCTATGTACCAAACAAGGCCTTATGTTTACATATATTTATATATGAAGTTTGTGTAATGGGTTTGAGTTTATTAGCTTTAAGACTTGGTTACATGATTGGAAGTTATTAGAAGTTGAACCCAAAAAAAAAAAAAAAATTATAACGATTGAAAAGGCTCCAATGAGTGGTCTAAAATTGTTTGGCATTTTTTTTTGGTTCGGATCAGGAGTTCTCACATGCTCCTTCTTCTTTTCCCTTGAGCAGAGATTCAGCTCCTCCTCGTTTCTTTACTTAGCATGTTTTTTTTCTATTACGGACATAGGTCTTCCCTATCTTAGGTATGAATTTTATCATTTATTGTTTTATTTTCAAATAATCATTCTATTTAGGAAGCCAGTGGTCCACCAAATCTAGATCTATAGTTGTTTTAGTACACGCATATCTAAATCTGTAAGGCTCTATGTTATTTTTAGTTTTTTCTTTGTTAGTGGTACGGTTGTCTCTAAATTTATATCATTTTTTATTTAGATCTACAGAGGTAGTTACTATGGCGGATTGAAGTTGACAGAATTTCCCTCAGTGAATTAATCGAAAGTGCTATTTCAGATTAGAAAGAATCAAAATGAACCATTAAAGAGCTCTATTTTATCCTTCATGGAGTTTTTCTCCAAGATCGTTATCGGGAACTACTTGTACTTTGAGATCTCTGAAGTTTTTTATCTTCAAGTATATGAATCATTTTCCTGATTCTCATTATAAGAGATTATATGTAACTCGATTTGCTATTGTAACTATTATTTGAGTAGTAATAAAGTTGTTTTCTTAAATAAAAATAAATAAATAAATAAATAAATAACTTGGTTACAAACTTACAATAGATGTCGTGTTCTTTCTCAACCATTAGAAAACGTAGGTCCTTTATTGACCCATTTGGAGTCCACATTCACTATTAGATATGATACGAAAATGGAGGATGAAAGGGTAGTCTGTTATCATTTGCAATGTTGCAGCATCACTGTCCGTATTGACTGACAGTGATTCTGGGTTAATGTTGCAACATCATTGGAATATTTGACCTGATATTTTTGAACGTATTTGTCCGAATTTTATAGCCGTCATATGAATGAAAATCTGTTCAATTAGTTATGTTTTGATCAGAAATATCAACGATTAATATTTTCCTTGTAGGAAAATTATATTCACATATCTCTTTCTTATTTAGGCATATTTTAATAAAGATTAATTATTGTGTGATTGCTAATATTAATTTGTTAATATTTTTAGAAATAATCAATTTTAATTTTAATCAATCAGATTATCATTTTTGGGCTAATTTAACCTGATTACTTTGACAGCTTGTATTTTATGGAAACTACCTTATTTTATGAGTATTAATTTTTATCTCTTGAGATGTCGTTTCCTTATTAATTTTTAGCTGATTCTTTTTGTGTGTGAACACCTTTTACTTGATTGATTTGTACAAAAAACGAAAATTTTATTTCAGGTAACAAATCAATACTTTTTCTAGAAAGGTTACAAATCTGGCTATTTAGACAGGACCGATGTTGTAACAACACTGTGCAGAATCAGTAATAATTTCAGATCAGCCGTGATTGCGAAAATCTCATCTTTGACTGATCTAATTGGCTTCCAATCAGCATTTATTTTGAGAAAAACGTGTCTTACAGATTGCTAAAGATTGGAAGACCTCAAGCACTATATATAGGGGTCTAGGTTAGAGTCCTAAGTGTGCCATGTATGTTTGAGATTGCTATTAGAGCAATACTTTAATAAATCTGTCTATACTTTGTATTGTGAGACTAGGAGGGATTCTTAGTCATGAGAGTACTTCGAGAGAAGTACGAGCGCTTCGGGAGAAGTGCAACAAGTCTTCAGGAGAAGACAGGTTCCGTGAAATCGAAAGAGAGTTCAGACGGAAAGAATCACATCAAGTCGAGGGGAGCTCGCTAGACAGATTAGTAAAGGAGTATTGGCATATTGCAACATTTAAAAGAGGGAGTCCTTTAAATTTGATTAGTGTTTGTACTCACGTTATTATTTACTAATAAGTTTATTTCTCTAGGTGTGGCTCCTTGGATATAGAATATCGAGAGATAGTTGAACCAAGTAAAAATACTGTGAACATCCATATCATATTTTTCCGTATATTCACCTTACATAATTAATTAGACAATTAATTATATTCGGTAAGAATACAAGAAAAGATCGTAACAATTGGTCTCAGAGAAGGTCACTAACGGTTTATTTTGTAAGATCTTGTGGATTTTTGACCGTATTTTTCAGGTATGTCATTTCTTGCTGAAGGAGGGTCTATTACACGCCTCCAACTTCTTGATGGTATAAACTATTTATATTGGAAGGCACGTATGAAGGCTTTCATCAAATCTATTGATGAAAAATCAAGAAGATCAGTTCTTGCTGGATGGTCACCACCAACCACTAAGGATAAGAATGGGAATGATATTCCTCAACATGAACTCAATTGGTCTTCTGAAGATGATAAACTATCCAATTACAACTCTAGAGTATTACATGCCATTCTCAATGATGTTGATGCTACTCGAAGTAAAATGATAACAAATTGTGATTCAGCCAAAGAGGCATGAGATATTTTACAAACACATTTTGAAGGTTCTGGTGATATGAAAAGAACCAAAATAGTTATTTTGACCTCTAAATTTGAAGAGTTAAAAATGAAAGAAGATGAAATTTTATCTGAATATTTTACTAAACTATATGAAATTTCTAATGAAGCTTTTGCTCTTGGTAAACGCTTCTCGGATACTAAAATGGTAAGAAAAATATTTAGACCTTTGCCTGACAGGTTTTAACCAAAGCTCACGGCCATTGAAGAAAGCAAGAACCTCGAAACCATGAAGGTGGAGGAACTTATGGGATCCGTGCAGACCTATGAGATGAATATCATGCATAGGAAGAAGGATAAATCAATTGCTCTTAAAGAAGATATGCATAAGAAGAAGGATAAATCAATTGCTCTTAAAGCAACCCCTGAACCAGCTATGAGAGAAAATAGAAATCTTGATGATGAACTTGCTCTATTGTCCAAAAACTTTAATAAATTTTTAAAAAAAATGGGCAGACAATCAAAGGGGAGCAACATGAGTAAAGGTAAGTCCACTCCTCCTAAATCTGATGTTTTTAAAGACAAAAAGAAAGGTTGAATATACCAACACCCTAAAGAAAAAATCTAAAGCAATGACTACCTCGTGGAGTGATGAGGAGTCAGAAGACAACCAAGAAGAAGATGAAACTCATGTAAGTAATTACGTTGCTTTTAGAGTTTCTTTAGTTTCAGATAATATGTGTTCTATGCAGAATTCTGCAGATAATGTTACAACACTGGCTGCACCTAGTAGTAATGTTGTAACATCAGACAGATTATATGATTCTGACAGTGATGATTCTGAACTGGATGAAGAATCAATTAAAAGATCCTATGAGAATATGTATTCTCAATGGGTTAAAGTTGTAGATTAGAATAGATCCCTTGAAGGAAGAATTTCTATGCTCATCCAATACAAAAAGAATTCTGAAATAAAGGTCCAAGAATTGGAAACTTTGCTGGCTGAAAAAGAAGCAAAGTTAAAAGATATTTCAGCAGAGCTTGATAAAACTCAAAAGTCCTTAAAAATGCTAAATTCTG
>JXTC01000706.1:89726-107503 GCA_002914845.1 Trema orientale
AAAAAAAAAAAAAGAACAGAAGAAGAAGAAGAAACGATCTTCCCTTCTTCTTCCATGGATATCTATCCTTTAAATCATTATACTTAAAAAAAAAAAAAAAAAGAACAGAAGAAGAAGAAGAAACGATCTTCCCTTCTTCTTCCATGGATATCTATCCTTTAAATCATTATACTTGATTTTATGGTTTAAAAGATAAAAAAAAAATAATAAGAAAAATAAAGATTAACAATCCAAGAGTGAGATCAAGATATAAATCATGGAAAAGAACATTGTGGTTTTCTTATGATTGTAGTCGAATATTACAAGAAAAAGGCTCTACTTGTAACATATCCTAGTTTATCTATATGACTATATAGGTCAAACTAGGAAGTATTATTCTTTTATAAACCATAACTTTAGTATTGTTCAAAAAAAAAAAAAGAGCTAATTTAAACTTTTTAAACTCTAAAACAAAAGAAACTGTGTGGTATTACTTTCTGAAAATGTCTTTACAAAATATACAACCAAAAGGTCCTTATCAGTTTATCTTGTCATCAGCAGTAATATTTACAATACATCAAAATATAGAAATACAAAGAAAATATCGCCCACAAGTCAAGCTCATCTACATCTGTATGATCATGGCGACAAGAAAGTGTGCTAGCCAACTAGCAACTCTATACATCATAGGTCTCCTCATCTGTATCACAGGAACTAAATAAGCTAACGCTCAGTAAGTAAAGATCATGCATACTTGTGAACGTATTTCATGCAAAACTTTATTTAAATTCCTATTGTACTCTCTGTTTTTTATAAATTTACTTTTCGATGCACTTTTTTTAGAAAACGTTCTTTATAGGACCCTTGAGTACACTACAAAATCGTGACAGTCGGTAGGCCGTGCCCACCTATGTGGGAAGGAAACACATGACTAATACGAACCATATCTACCCAACGCAGATCGACTAGGTAATACACCTAATAAATTTCATAATACAACTCTCAGTCCTGGTAGTCGGCAAGCTGTGCCCACCTATACGGGAAAGATGCTTGTGCAAACTATACCTACCCAACACAGACAGACTAAACAATGCACTTAAAATATACCTCGTACAATAAATACAATGGTACTACTTTGAATCCAATGTATGCAAACTTTACTTCTCTGAAAATCATGCTTAAATAATCATATCATGCTTAAGTCTTTTATGGACTTACATCAACTATAGGAATAATACATATTATTATAATACACATAAACATGTAAGAAAATATCTTGTATTTACTAATATCCTTGTGATATAGTTAAAATAAATTTTTACTTACCTTGTGTCTGACAGAAAAGATAGTGAAAAGAGTCAATATCCTCTGTGGCAAGGTGTGTGGAAGACCTGATATGAATTTCATTACTAAAATGATCACTACAACGTAAAATGCTTAAAGAAAACAACCACAAGACTGATATCATAACTTTCACAAAATCAGGAAACCTAATCACAAAATAAACTGAAAGTATACAAGTGATATGAAATACATAATAGCCAATAACTAGCATTGAAAACTGATTAAAATCATCAAAATATGAATGCTAGTTCTTTAGTATAAAAATAATCCAAAATGGCACAAATTTTTGTAAAAATTAGTCCATTTACTTCTAAATTGTACAATTTGGTTCTAAAAATATTTGGACAGCACCTCCTCTATTTTTAGGGTATTCCTATATCTTTTAAACCATAGTTTAAGACTTGCAATAAAAATTGACAAGCCAATTCCCACATATACACATCAAAGAGAATCATTTAGAACAACCTAAGTGCACTTAAATTTCTTTCGATTTAGACAAAGTTTAAACCTACTTTTACACTTGTATATCATCACAACCAGTAAGTAAATAGATTTAGTGTACATAAAAAGATCAATCTCTTACACATTCCAAGTAAAGAAATCAAATTACAAGCGTAGACAACTTATTCCAATAATGAAAACACTTGAATCTACAAAAAGTAAATTGTGGGGCTTTAGGTCTAATTTTATTTTGTCACTTAAATTCTATACTTCCAGTTATATGAGTAAGTTCCTAAGACTTTTATTTATCCTATAAGAGTTTTGGAGTAAGAGCTGCAATAAGAGAAACCAATTACAAACTCAAAATCCTACAAAAATCTCACATTGACTAGTTTAAGCTTTTGCTGAATCTCTTGCTTTCTACCTCCACCGAATTGATTCTCGACGCTTTGAAATTAATTTTAAGACTCAAGAGGACCTAGAGAAACTATTATTTAAGTGGTATCATGCGGAGAATTGAAATAAAAAGCCAAAATCTAGGAGAAAAGACTAGTAGAATTACCTTTACTAGTTTGAACTTATCTTGCTTTCCTAAGCTCCAATTTGAGTTCTACCACTTGGAAATTCTTGGAAATAGTTAAGAGGAGTTGAAAGAAGTCTAGAAAGGAATTCAGCTCTGAAAAGCGTGAAAAATATCTGACTTGTTAAACGCACATTAAATTCAGCTCTGAAAAGCGTGAAAAATATATTTTACCAAAAAACTACCATTTGACCAAGATATCAACAAACATGATTTTAATGCATGTGCACATAGTATTGCATTCATTACTATATTCTTTATTCTTTTAGCACACCGAGCTTTCTCTCTCTCTAAGGATACTGAGCATTTATACTGCATGGGAGCATCTCAACAAACATTAGTATAATAATACAGATCGAAAGTATTTAACAATCAGAATGAACAATTTACCATAAAATTGATACTAGTTGCTTGATATGTATATTATGCAATATGAACACATTTATTATTGGCTTATTATACATATAAGAATCTTGGACATCACACTACTGCGATGATATTTGTCATCACAATAGCATCATTTGTTGTCGCAATAGCCTATAGCGACGACAATCATTGTAGCTGCATTGCTATATAGTTCAATTGCGACGACTTTCAATGTTATCGCAATAGTCATATCAGTAGTGACGACTATTGTCGGCGTAATATTTTTTTAAATTTTAAATTCTTTTATTTAAAACAATATTTAAATGATCTATTACGATGACATGTCATCGCAATATATTTTTTAAGGAAATAATAACAATTTTTTTTAAAAAAAATCATATTTAATTTAATTGTTATGTTAATGTAATAAATTAAATATCAATATTAGGTCGGTATTTGCCATATTAAATTATATTTTGAAATATAATTGATTATAAAATAAACAACCATAACATTCAAAACTACATGTAAACTAAACAAATTAATATCATAAACTAAGCATCAAAAAAAAAAAAAAAGCCACCATAAGCTAATCATCCCATGCTCATCCTCATCCTCGTCCTCTCGATCAGGTTGTTGTGTAGTCTGAAGCTTAGACATCTTAGCCTAAAAATTATACAAAGAATTAAATACCATTAAACGAATACAAAATGATAAAATTATACATTAAACTTGTGACCACTTACGTATTCTTGCTCCGCTATTTTGTTGACCCATTTCTTAGTTGACTGCCAAACATAAATTGCGTTGAAAACAGTCTATGATACTCAAACCCTGGGAAAGGAAAAAACAAAAAACAAAAAACAAATTAGTAAATTTTAGAAATTAAAATATAACTATCACGACTAGTTACAACACGATAAGTCACAACATAGGCAGACATAACTATATCGTAATAACAAATTTAAATGATAATGGTAATATCATGGCTAGCAATATTTTTTATTATTATTTATATTATTTACTTTTTTATTTAAATCATTTATTGAAATTTAATTTTAGTAGTTTATAATTTCTTTATTTTGTTATTATTATTTACTTACTTATTTCCACCCTTCAAAAAATAATGTTTCCATTAATTTTTATTATTCATTAATTTTCGTTCTTAATTTGTCATTTTGTTACTTTTTTGTGATAGTCCAATTTTGTTACTTTTATCCAGTGTTGTTAATTTCATTATTTTTGTAATTTTTCTTACTTTTTCTAATTATTTTGTATTATGTTACTTTTTCTAATTATCAAAATTAAATTATAATTATTTATTAATTTTTAAATCATTATGAATTTATTTACATCCTATTATAAACTAAGCTTATTTAAATCTTACATTACCTCTTTTAATACCATATATAATTTCTCAATCTCTCACATCCAAAAACTAAGATATTAATCAACTAACATATTTCTTTTAAAAAAAATATAATATTCATAAACTAAAAATCCATAACTTTCGTAAACAAAATTTCCACAATTTCATAAACATTAACTAACAAATCCATTATACTCTTTTATAAAAAGAAAATCCATAATATTCATTACCATAATTATTTATAAAAAATCATAAATCACAAAATGTCTAAATCCAATATTCATATCCAAATTTCCATATTAAAAATCTAACCTCAAAAAATTTAGTCCACAATAACTCTAACCAAATTCCACTAATTCCACAAATTCCATAATAAAACCTATATAAATCAATATCATATTATATCATAATAAGTTAATAACCAATTAAATCATAATTAAAATTAGATTATAAATACCTAATTTTAAATTATAAATAATAGTAAATAATTACCTTCATGAATCGGATGGAGCAAGGGAGGCTTAGATTCACAGCGGCAGTGGCAGCAGCTTCGGCCGACGGTGGTGGGTGAAGGTAGTTTGCAGCGTCTATTTTCCGACGGAGATAGAGTGTGAAATGGAGAGAGATGGAGAAGGAAAGAAAAGAGATGGAGAAGGGAAGAAAAGTGGTATTTTTACTCATTAAATTTCAAAAAATAGTATTTTCGTAACGATGTTTTACTAAATACATTTTTGAAATTGATATTTTTTAGAATGAACTTCTGGAAAGTAGTATATTACTAATTAGTGTTTGAAATGATATTGTTTTAGTGATAAAGGTCGTAGCAATATATCAAACAGTAAATTTTTAATATATAATTGATATGACATTTTCAGAAGTGGTAGTTTTGTAGATAAATTTTTTAATATGGTATTTCTCGAAAACGGCTTTTAGAAAGTGGTACTTTCATATATTAATTTTTTGAAAATGGTATTTTTGTAATGTTATATTTATAAATAAATTTTTTTAAAGCGATAGTTTTCGAAATTATCTTCTAGAAAGTGGTATTGTTCTAATTAATTTTTGAAAATGGAAAAACTAACATGTTGTAATTTAATACAATCTCTTAATACAATGTAAAATCTAACATAGTATTTTATTAAAATAATACATTAAAACCTAATACAATACAATACAATATTGCGCACCAAACGTGGCTTAAATGTCCTATCAATTACAATTGTGTTATCAATAAATATCAAATTTAGTAAACCATGGGATATAGACTATTCCAATATACTTTATTCCTTCAACCATGTCTTCAATCACTTTTCTTTGCAACTTAGGAGTAGAAAGCGTTATCCTGATGAATTTTGGTACTTTCACTCTATTAATTCGAACCAAAACACACTTCCCTCAATCTAGATGCAATAGACTTTAAAAACTTAGTAGCAAAATCTTAATACCAACAACCCAATTGAGCTACCACATTTGCAACGGCATGCATTCATCAAAATTTCATTCTAAGAGTTAGAGATTGTCCCACAAAATACTCATGTAACCAATTCGAACAGAAAATAGTTACTTCCTAAATCAAGTCAATGTCCGAAGAAGCAAACAACTAGAGAATATAGAAAACTCTTTTATCAAGGATTCCAAGTTTGCAATAGGATGCATTCATCATAATTTCATTCTAAGAGTTGCGGATTGTTCCACAAAATACTCATATAACTAATTCAAACAAAATATAGTTGCTTCATAAATCAATTCAATGTCAAGAGAAGCAAACAACTACAGGATATAGAAAACTCCTTTATCAAGAATTACAAGTTAACCAAAAGATTTTTCTGAAATGTAGTGGTGAAATTTTTATAACAAAAAATTACTTGAGCTACCTCATGCTAAGACTTAAGAGTTATGCTCAAAATAAAAAACAAAAAATCTAAACAATTCAACTAAATGCATTCAATTTTCCCGAGAAATAAACAACAAGTCTAATGATCATCGCAACAACTCCTTTTATTTTTTTTTCATTTTTTTAAATTCATTGTATATTTAATTTAATACCTATTGCAATGACATTATACCTATTGCAATGATATTATCGTCGCAATAGCTCATTTTACTTTTTAAGTTAATTTTACATTTAATTTATTTTTTATTGCAACAACAATGTCGTCACAACAAATCTTTTTATATATATTTTTTAATTTTCTTAATTGTGTAATAAATTTCAATTAATTTAATACCTATTGGACGATCATGTCGTAGCAATAGCGCTTTAATTTTTTTAATTAATTGAGTAATTAATTCAAATTAATTTTAGTGGGTGTCCAAAAAACATTCAACTCTATTGCAACGACAATGTCGTCGCAATAGAGTAGATATTTTTAACCCAAAATTTTTGCGGGGCTATTTCGCGAGCCATTTATTCCAATTTTCAGCTGTTGCGACGTTATTATTCATTGCACCGACAAACCCGTTGCAATAGCCTTCAAAATTGCATTTTTGGCGCTCTACATCAGTATCAAAAATTCAGCTTATTTATTGCAACAACAATTTATTTGTCGCCATTATAGATGGATACTATTGCAATGATAATATGTCATCACAATAGATGTCATCACAATAGGTAATATTTCATATTTATTATAATTAGTTGCTACAAACTACAACAAATGGTGGCCATCCTGGATTTGGGAGGAGATTCACTCGTTAAATAATGAATGAACATGATAGATTCGACTTAGTCCTCGCTGGTCTTCTGCCACTCTTTGATGAATGAATCACGGTTTTATGGTTTGAAGTAAGAAAGAGGATAGTTTAGATGTCGAAGTTGTGCTGTCTGTGGCGATGGAGCCAGAATCTAGGTTTATGGCCTTTTTCTTTCACTTACTCTTCGACATTTTGATCTGGCTCATCGATTGTTTTTCTTTCCTATAATCTTATCTTCCATGATTTTATGGTTTAAAATTCTTCTTCTTCTTTTATTTTATTTTATTTATTTACTTATTTTTGTGTCTTGCCTGGGATGTCGACTTCTACGCATGAGAACAGCGAAGAGCGACGATAGGAAGTATTGTTGGGTAAGGATTGAAGATGGTGAAAGCAATTGGATCTTAGGTTGACTGGTGGATGACGAGATGACGACGAACATGAGGTGGGTGGAAGGACCACCAACCATCAACACTTTCCAAGTCCGGTTGGGAATTTCTCTTCATCTCTCTTTTTTTTCTCTTCACTCTCAACACTTAGAATCACATGTTGGGAGGTCCATGATTACAATTTCCTAAGTGGGACATTTATTTTATAAGATTCAATCTAGACCGTTAGAAAAGAGTTGCACGATACTTCCCTTTTTCGGGGTTGTATACTAGCCGCTACCAAAAAAATAAGAGATAATCCCAAGAATATCCCATCTATTTTAGCCAAATACCAAATTTAATACTCTATTTTTATAAAATCCAAAAGTATTTCCTCTATTTTCTAAAATAGGGAAAAAGTAACTCTTATTCTTTTTTGGTAAAATTTTTCAATAAATAATTTTCTAAATGACATTAATACTCATACGATATTGATATCCAAACAACCCCTTTGTTGATCTCTTAAAAGAAATAATCTTTAAAGTTTATTGAAAAAAAAAAACATTATCAATATTTGTCTATAATTTGGAAAAAAAAAAGCCTGATTTTATTTTTTAAATATAAATTAATTAGATTAGTATGGAAAATTTGATAATAGATTTTTTAAACATATGCAAGAGTATTTTAGATAGTTTATATTTCAACTTTGACCAAAAAGGTGATACGATATACTTTTTTCCTATTTTGAAAAATAAATGAGATATTTTTTGGATTTATAAGAACAGAGGGGTGAACAAGGTATTTAGCGATAATAGTGAGAGTGTTTTTCGGATTATCCCATAAAATAAAATAAAATAAAAAATCATATGTGATGTAATGGAAGTGTTTACAACAAATATTAAAAACATTTTCCCATATACGTTGATTCTCTAAATAAATACTGAAAATATGACATCGATAATAAATACAAGTAAGTCCTCATCCTCTCTCTGAAAACTTCATTTCTTCTGCACTTTCTTTTTCTTGATTTCTACTCACCAAAGAAGGAGATCCTCTATTGATCACCCTCTCTAGTAGGATTTCCTAGTTTTTTTATGTCATAGTTTTATATTCAATAATCCTTCCATTGGTGTGAAGGTCTTTGTCCCAATAGACTTATTATCAAAAGGGTTTAGTCCTATCAGATTTTAGATCTGTGTAGGTTTTATTTTATTTTTGTTATAAGGTTTTATTTTATTTTTGTTATTTTTCTTTAGTTTTATTATAGATCTGAGCTATTTGTGATTCAGATCTGGAAGATTTTCATTATAGATGCTACATTATTGGCGAAGATGGACTTTATTGGGATTGATGGTATACTTCGATATGATGAAGGACGGATCTTTGCTGCATGCTTCATGAAAATCTAGATCTTGTGATTTCTTCGAGGTTCACTGGCCCTTTGGTATAAATGGATTGTATATTAGTTGTGGGTATAGTGAACTCACATTTGTCTAGCAATGAAATTAATGACAGTGATGTGAACTCTTTGTTAAGAGATGATGGTGATGACTCTTGTCGCTTATGCTTCATTTTAAGAATCAACTAGCTTATACATGTGTTACACATAATTTATTCTATAGTGTTTTCTTTATTTTGTAATAGGAAATTTCCTAATTGTATTGCTTATATTATGTAGCAAACAATTTATTCTAATAAAGAAATTCCTTTACTTTCAAAAAATAAATAAATAAATAAATACGAGCAAAATAGACATTAAACACAATAATAGAGTGAAAACTCAATTTCATAAACTATTTTTTTGGGTTTTGGACACTTATACTTATTTTTCAAAAAATATTATCAAATTTACGACCTTTCAAAAATAATAAAAATTCTGTACAACCTTTTTATGGTATTTTTCTAAATACTTTAGAATCTAAAAAATGCGGTGGCATTTTAGTAAATAAGTCATCTTTTTTTTTTACAGGAAACCACAAAGGTTTCTTGGAAACCAATTTGGTTTAATTTGGTTTCCTATTAGCGGAATGTTCTGTAAATAAGTAAATCACAGGAAATCACAAAGGTTTCCTAGAAACTAGTTTGGTTTTCTTTAGCTGAATATCCTGTACGTAAGTAAATCACGGGAAAGTATAAATGTTTCCTGGAAACCAGTTTAGTTTCCTTTAGCTGAATGTCTTGTACGTAAGTAAATCACATGAAACCAAGAATATTTCCAGGAAACTATTGTGGTTTCCTTTTTGCAGAATGTCCTGTAGCTAAATAAATTATAAGAAACCATAAAGGTTTCCTAGAAACCAGTTTAATTTTCTTTTAGCAGAATTCTCTATATGTAAGGTTTCCTTTCAGTAGAATACCCTCTATATAAATTAATCATAGAAAATCACAAGGAGTTTCAGAAAACCAGTTTGGTTTCTATGTAATAGAATGTCCTATAGTTAATTAAATCACTGGAAACCACAAAAGTTTCCTGGAAACTAGTTTGGTTTCCTAAACATTTACCTCTAACAAACCAAGAAACCAGCTCTTATTTTTTAGACCAATTCCAATTCACACAAACTTGAAACAAGGGGGTGCTTTTCTCTTCTATCCAATTTCGGAGAAATTAGTTTCAGAAACATGGTCATTCATCCCTCGCTCAAGAATTGCTCGCTTAAGAATTGAATCATCTATTTATTAATTAAAGAACCGAAAAAAAAACCACGACTGCATCTATCTTCAAAAGAAGTTATAAATAATTTCTTTTTCCAGAAGATTAGAGCTTTATGCAAGAAGTCAAAATACCCATTAAAAAAAAAAGCAGGAAAATCCAAAATAAACATATCAAAAGGATAAAGACCCCAAAGCCTCCAATCCCATGAGCCAACTTTGTAATTCTTTGAACGAGTGCGTCGACCAGGCACCAGAGTGAAGAATGCATACGCCATGGAAGGAGTGCTATCAAAAATCGATTGAGCCTATAGAGAAACTAGAGTTTTCGAAGATAGTCCTTTCATTGAAGGACCTAAAAGAGTGGTTTTGGGATTAAGAGTATGAGAAGTCGAATAGGATCAGGAAAGAGTCACTTGAAGGAAAGAGAATATGATTGAGATTAAGGAATGTTATTTTTTCTGAAAAGGTCGTATGAAAAAAAATCTATTAGGCCAGATCGTATTTCTGGAATTTTTTTTAAAATATTCGTACTCTTTGTCATTTTCCATATTTTTTTCTAATAAATTGGAGCACGTTCATATTTTTAGATCAAAACGGGAGACAAGCCATAAATAAAACTAAAAATAAAATCCCTAAAAATAGCTAAAAAGGTTATAATACATAACATAAGTGCAGAATAAACATAGATATTCTAGCTCGACCTAGAACATTTTTTGAGCTTCTTGTTTATCTAACAATTATGATACGATAAGGGGCGTTAGCTCTAATTTTGACCCCCTTTTTCTAAGGGTTGACCCTTTTTAAAAGCTCATGCTCAATAATACTATAAAGACCAACTGATAACTCATTAAAAAAAAAAAAAAAAACAAAACAAAACAAAACCAAAAAAAAAAGCAAAAAGCAACCCTTAGGACTACTATTCTTTTCTCGCATAATGTAGTTGAAGGTTTGTAATATGGGTGCGTGGATTTTTAAAATGTCCCATCACATTAATTTTATGTGGAATGGTACATTCTATGTACATAGAGCAAATCCTGATGTAATGTTAGTTAGAAATGTCGATTGTCATATATAATGTGTAATGATATCATGTATAAATGTCAGTTTTTCTCACATCTACTTTGCAGACAGCCTTAATCAGAAACCTTTAATCCAGCTTATGCGTGACACTTGTCTGGCCTCTTTTATATGTAGAGTCATCTAGAAAAGAATTAGTTTTTTTCTGTCTTGATCATGATTAAGAATCTTTTCCTAGATTATAAATTTATACCTAAAGAGTAATAATTGTCACGCATAAATATTACGTGGGTGGCTAAAAAAACATATCACATTGTGTATATATTTTGTGTATCACTAGAATTAATCCATCCTAAAAATTATTGTAATGTTTTCCTTCCGCTACTTGGGGCAAATAACTTTCATGGAAGGTATAAATATACATATGATCACATGTTATTACATGTGGAAGGATACATAAGGGCTAAAAACATGGTAAAAGTCTGGAAACAAAACGACAATATTTAAGAAAGTTTTTCGCTGTCTAGCTAAGTCAAAGTTAATTAGCGTAGGGCCGTAGGCCAAGGAGAAGAAGTGGGTAAATTAGGTGCAAATATTGTTATAGAAAAGTATTCTCACAACATATCAATCATCAATCGTTCCCAAATTAGACAAATACCAAAACTTTGGTAGGTATTTCAGAGTGTGACAAACCTATTTTTGTTAAGTATGAACATCGAAATATTTAGATCAAGTGAGAAAATTTTGAATCACAAGTACTTTCTTTTGTATGTAAATTCTAGAAATATTTTCGGGTTTGTATGTCCAATATCACAAACCTTCAACTACATGCCGAATTGCTGATCTCCCCTCTTTTGCTCTTTAAAATTCTTAACTTCTTGTTGCAAAGGCTTAATCATATCACAACCACACAAGATGATCAATATACATATATTTGGCCGCTATTCTTTGGGTAATTATTAATAATATTGCCATAATAGTGTAGGCTCCACCTTATCATACAAATCTGTATGAAAATAGGTACAAATTAGTAATCACATCACCTAAACAGTAATGACACAATACCCAAGAAATCAAATCACCCCTCTTATGTATAGCAACGCAGAGATGAATTTCAGTGAAAGTTATCCATTTCAAATCTAATTTTATTTGGCGCTAACATCAATAGTGTCGAAAAACCTAGTGTTGGGGTAAAATTTGTTGGCTCATGTTATGGTATATGGGGCTTACAAAAAGTATTTATATTTTTATGAGGTTCCTATTTTAGTAAATATGTAATTATTATTTATGAATATCAGTCTAATTATGTTTCAAATCAGACATTATCTAATATACCTAAAAAATAATTATTAATTCCTATTTATAAAACACCTCTTATTTGCCTATAAATACAGTCTTCTTCTTTCTGTTCTCTGCACACAGTCTTTGTGAAATCTCTATAGTTGTCCTTTTTATTCTCCTATGCAGTTTAATTGACTTTTTGCTCTTTTGTAGGGAAATCAGATTTATATCAAGGTTTAATCCCGCAAAGGGTATATAGGCATCAAGGTTTGATCCCCGCAAAAGGTATATAGGCAGCTCAGAATTACATAAAGGTTTGATCCCTGCAAAGGGTATATTCGCAGCTCTCATGAGTATAACCTAAAAAATTGAACTTTTTTTTTTAGTACAGAATTACAAGTAATCATTGATCTCCTATAAATTCAACTGTAAATTTGGCCTCTACAATTTGGTGCCCACCGTGAGGTCTTGATCACTTTTATTTTCCTTCTTGATACATGAGGTCTACTTCAATCACCACTTCGACGTTATGTAACGGTTTGCTTTTCTTGTTTCTCGATCAAAGCTTTCAATATGTTCCTCCTAATTAATTTTAGGCACGAACACACTTGTATAACCGAACGTTGTTTCTTAAATTAACTGACTGACATTACATTGTCATCGATTATATATGTGTAAGGTGTATGTCTTTGAACCGAATGCAAAGAATCGCAAGTTAAATTTGTAAAGCTATTAATTTTAGTTGTCATATATTAGCATATATATATCAATATATTTATATTTAAAGACCACGTTTGATCTTGGTTTTATAATATTGCTGTTTTGGAATAATATTTCGTTACTGTTTATATGTTTTCCTAATTTAAAATATTTTTCCTTGTTAAATAATCGTTCACAAATATAATTTATTCATACATATGTTTTAATTACCCTATCTATGTCTCTACTAATATACAAATATTTGTTTTTTTATCTTGATATGCATTAGTATTTTTCATAATAAATATATATGCAGTAGTGTTGTTTGATATAAATTCCTTTTATCCTTTTATATAGAAATATGATTTAAATAAAAGTTTAAGTCACCAGGAAAATAAAAAATGAGTTTAAAACGTATATGTATCTTATATATTTTCGCATTTATATAGATATAACAGATAATTTTCCGTTATTAAATTTTTCGTTATTATTTTTCATAAACTTTTTCTTCTTTTAAATAAAAACGTGTTATTATATAAAATTTTACGTTTAAATATTATGACACATAAAGTCTTAAATTAGGCCAAGTAACATGCTTAATTTTAAAAAAAAAAAGTTTGCGTAGACGTATATATATATATATACACTATAAATTTATGTCTTGTTTCCCATTTATATAAACTCATCTTGCTACTATTGCTAATGTTATTAGTTCAATAATTTACGTTATTGTTTTAAGAATTCGCGAACAATATAGCACTACAAATGAAATATTCGTTATCATAAGAACAAGTTTCCTTTAAAAATGAAATAATTAGGAACCTGCATTCTGTATTTATCTTTTTCACCACATACTTTGATTTCTTAGTTTTAAAAAAAAAAAAAATTCTTGTTAGCATCTTTATATTATTCATTTCTTAGCATTTTTCAATTAAGAGATTTAATTTCATAAATATGTGTCTATATGAAGGTATTATTAGACATAAAGAATTTTAAAAGATAATCGCGCTTTTCGGTTCACTTATTAAGGAAAGGGATATTACATATATACTTGTATACATATGAGACTATTGTTAAGCATGATTTTATTATTATTATTATTATTATTATTATTATTATTATTATTCACTAATCTGACTGCTATGAAACTGGGGAGGTAACTTATGTATTAGAAGTGTATTTTATAACACAAATTTAGTATAATTAGTTTTTTATTTTTCTGTTTTATGTTTGTGATCTCTNATTTCATAGTTAGTCCTGTATTTGATTTAGTTCGTTGCACATAAATTCTCTTTGCATTGGCTCATACTTTCAAAAAGAGTTTTCAAACTATTTTAATCTTAAAATGGTTATTTTATTATAAATATTTGAAAATAGAAAATAATGATTTATTTGAATGGATAAAATATTTTTTAAAACATGATTTCTTATGTTTAAATAAGTTATAAATATATTTGAAATCATGATTTTTTGATATAGACTAAAAAGAGATTTTCTATTTGTAAACTAGAATATGTTTTACTGTGAACACTTTCTAAATTATTGTTAAATATCTTTGTGAAACTAAAACAAGTTTGTAATAGCCAAAATACTCTCTTCAAATTGATTTCCAATGTCTTTAAAGTGTTTAAAACAAGTTTAGAAGTCTGTTTTTCAAAAACGCTAAAAACTGTCAAAATCTAAAAAATAGCCAAATGCTGAAATAGCTAAAATAAGCAAACTTTTTGGTGTACCGAAAATGGCAGCGAAAAAAATATGTTTGTTAAAATATGACCGTTGCAAAAGCATTACCAATAGCTAGTATTTTTAGTCTACCGAAAACGCATTTTCGGTCTAGCAAAAATAGCAGAAAGTATGTCTAATGGTTATAAACGGCTAGTTTTCATACAAGCTTATAAATAGAGTCTATTTTAAGACTTGAAAAAAACTTTGCATGAACCTAAATTATTATCCAACTACTTTCAAAGTACAAAAGCCTATTCTTTCATTGAATTAACTTTCAAATCATATTGAGCCAATCTTAGAGTATCTATTGTACATTGTTCTCAAATCTCTTAAGTCAAAATTGTATTTATTACTTTTGAAATAAGAGTTCTTGAGTGTGTTCACTCTTGATTATTATAAAACCATTTGAGTTGAGATGAGGTTTGTACCGGAGTCATAAACAACCGTAAATAGGTGAGGTTGCCACCGGAGTCTAAACAACCTGATTTAGATGAGATTGTCACTGGAGTCTAAACAACCCGAGTGTAAGTGAGGTTTTCTCTGGAGTCTAAACAACCAGTGAGTTGGTGAGATTGGCACTATTGTCTAAACAATCCATATAGGTGAGATTATCACCAGAGTCAAAACAATCCGTAGTTAGGCGTGATAGAGCCGGAGTCAAGACTATTGTAAAGGTTGGCTGAGCCTAAGAAGAATTCACTCCTTTTATATAAGGGTCGGTCAAGCCCACAATTTTGATCCAAATAGCTGAGCCTAAGAAGAATACAAGGGTCGGTCAAGCCCACAATCTTGATCCGAATAGCGTAAGCTTAAAACAAGTTACCGAGGGCCGGGGATATAGGCAAATCATCGTGTTTGTCGAACTTCGTAAAAATCGAGTTTGCATTTTCTCTATCTCTACACTCTTTACTTTATTGCAAAACTATTTGATTGTTTGTTTGATATTTATTATGCTTAATTAACTTAGTATTATTGTTATATATTTGGCATTATTGTTTCTTTAGCCTCAAAGTTTTAAAATAGCGGTCTATGGTTTTACATAGTTAAAAAGTTTCATAAAAAGTTTTAAAACCTAATTCACTCCCTCTTGGATAGTCAATCTTGGGCTAACACTAGAACCATTCCTTATTCTTCTAGTCCGAATAAACTCGCATTAAGGAGTGGAGGGCTAGCAGTGTGACAATAAGAGAATAAGGAAACATAACAAGAAATTTTTTGAAAAGTACAACGATGTGTTCATGCTGTAGGAAGGATGCTGGATGAAAACTTTCGAGAGTTTATCAAACTGTCTAAGAGATAAGCATTTTATTTACCATGTTCTAGTTTCTATATTTATTTGGTCAAGTAAATGTTTGATTTAATTGTTTTAATGAGAAATTATTGTTTGATTGAGTATTTAAATTATATGGTTGAGTAGCTAGTTTGATTGATTAATGTGATTGAAATGTTGGATTGATTTGGGTTTGATTGAATAAATGATTAGTTGGATTATTTTATTTGAGTTGTTTGGATCTACTAAAATACTTGACTTTATTGCTTGATTATCTAGATTGATGGGCTTGAATAAACGATTAGATGAATTGTTTGACTTGAGTGTTTAAAGTTGTTTGGGTGTGAAATCTTTTGATTAGATTGTTTGCTATTTGATTGGCATAAATTCTTTGGTTTGATTGGAGTAACTTGTCTGATGTTTGGCTGACTTGATTTGTGTGGTTTGTTTGGAGTAATTTGTTTGCTATTTGAGTAGCTAAAATCGATTGGCTTGAATTTAGTGACTTATTTGGATTGATTCATTTGACATTTAATCGGTTTAAAGTGGTTGACTTGTTTATCTTGTGATATTTTTTTTATTTGAATGATTTGCTTTATGACGACTTGTTGGATTGTTCGGAATGATTGATTTTATTGGTGTAGTTGAATTGATTGACTTGGATTGATGTGCATGGCTGATGTGACAATTGTCTGGTGTAATTAAATTGATTAGTTTGATTTGAATTATTTGATGTATTTGAATTCTTTGGATTAGTTGAAACACTTGTTAAGGCTATAAAAATGGAGTTGTCTAGTGCTAATGTGCCTTAAATTTTGATATGTTCTTGTTTATTTTAAGTTGTTTCAATTGTTTTACTAGTTGTTTTGATGTTTTGCTTGTTTGTATATATAGGAGAATAAGACAGGGGTGTTTGATGTAAATTAAGGTAAATTTGTGCCTCACAAATGAGTCTTTCAAACTATTAAAATTGAAGTTGAATCTGATACGGTCGTAACGTAACGAAAATGAGGCAAATCAGAGCTCAAACGAAGAAATGGCGTATCCGGAAAGCCGAGACGTCAGACCAGCTGAAAAGTGGAGTTGCAGCGACAACTCTCGGGAAATTTTGGCGCCACAGTGCCAAAAATAGCACGGCGGTGCCACCTCCTGCGTCCTCGGTCAATAATTGACGGCTGAGATCAACTTTTTAATGATCCAGAAGTCTAGATTCAGTCTGCCTTAGGTTTGCACGAGCCACCTCTTTAAAACCTTATCTTTGGAGTTGAAAAAGGCATGTTGGGATAAAGAGAAAGAGAGAGTGGCAGCCATGGAAGGAGAGAAAGAAGAGGAAGAAGAAGACGAAGATATACTCCAACCCACCCCATTTCTTGATTTCCTCATCAACATCAACATCATAGTTTGTTATTAGCTTTTTCTCTTCATTTTCTTGTGAGTTTTTCTTTATATTTTCTATATTTAGAGCGTGATATTATTGAGAGCAAATCTTTGAGGGAGGATTCAAGAGAGCAAAAATCAAGTTTAGAGGAGAAGACTGACAACCTCTATGAACACCTTTAAGCTCTTCAAAGAGGAGGAATTCTAAAACTCTTTTCTCTTTGATAATTTGTATTTCTTGAATTCATTGTATTCAAATTTTATTGTTCTCAATTTATACCATGAAGTAAATTCTTTTTTGTCTAGTTTTACTATGTGAGCTAACCTAGTAACTTGTGTTTGTTTATTTCTCTCATCTTTCATTAATCAAATCTATTGTTGAGTTATTTGTTTTATCTTATGTTTATTGCTTCTATTTAATTGATCAATAAATAGATTGTTGAGTGAAACATTTATGAACTTAAGAAGGGGAATTTAGGTTTGGATTTAGGTAAAGCAACATAAGATTATCTAGTTTGGAGTAAGTTTACATAGGATAGGAATATACCTATGTGACTTATGCAACCTCTTTGAAAATTACTAAACTTAATGAATCTATTCAATTTATGTTAGGAG
>JXTC01000707.1:31501-43100 GCA_002914845.1 Trema orientale
CATAATAATGATACTGGTTGCTTGATATGTCTATTATGCAATATAAACATGTTTATTATTGGCTTATTATGCATGTGAGAATCTTGGGCATTACACAAGTCTTCCACATACCTTATCACAGAGGATACTGACCCTTTTCAGTATCTTTTCTGTCGGACACAAGGTAAGTAACGTTACACCTGCAATGTAAGAAATTATTTGTTCTGTGAACTTGTGGAATCCTTGAATTATATGAAAAATTGTATTTGTTATTCTGTTATGCCTAAGGCATAAATATTTTAGTTTGTTATTCCGACATACATGAGGCACGAACATGTGGTGTATTTATATTACCTGACGAGTATTAGTGAATAGGGTGTGGCGGGCCAGGGCCCAATTGTCTGGTTCCTTCGGGAATATTATCTAGTTCCTTTGGGAACATTATCTGGTTCCTCCGAGGACATTATTAGGTTCCTTCAGGGATAATATTTATTTCTCTCGGGAACGCTCTAATAGCGGTATGGGGAGGACCTTTACAGTACACAAGGTGGTTTGAAATGTATTTGAGACTCGAGACCTCCGTACGACGGCTTATGATTAGTTATTAGTTATCTGAGTGGCTCAGTATGCGATTCACGGTCTTGTCAGGCAATACAAAATACATAGGGATCCCAATCATACCATTATCTGTTTTCTAGAATATGCACATTGCATTTGCACTCGTTACTTACTGAGTTTTATACTCACCAATATTCTTACATTGCAGATGATACTGCTCATATGTGAGTTTAGAAGAGGAGCGCTGACTTTCCGACCGTGGCTTATGTATATGAGCATTTTGACGCTGTGGTTTCCTAACTAAGAATTTTGTACCTATTTTGAGTGTGTGTACATTATGTATATTTTTATGAGAGGTCCACTTTGGGAGTATGTATGTATGTATAAATTATACTATATGTAAAAATGAGTGGAGTTTTTCTTTCTCTCTCTAGAAAGTCAAAAGACTTAATTTTCCCTTGTTTTATCAGTTCTAAGTCGAGTAACATCTCCCGATCTCACTAAATATTTAAACAAATATCCTTACGTACGTGTGTGGGTTCGGGAGATATCTCAGTTATTGACTTGCTACATGGTATAGCTCTTATTTCTAAAGCACCATATAGAATGGTTCCAGTAGAGCTGAAGGAATTAAGCAGTTTTCAGGATCTTGAAAGAAAAGCAGTTGTATGCAAAGTTTAAGAAGTGTGAATTCTGGTTGGAGAAAGTTATCTTCCTTAGTCATATAGTGTCTAGAAATGGTATTTCTGTGGACCCAGCAAAGGTTGAAGCTGTAAGTAATTGGTCAAGACCTATAAATGTTTCAGAGATTCGTAGTTTCCTGGGACTGGCTAGTTACTATAGAAGGTTCGTAGAAGGATTTTCTAAGTTGGCTTCTCCATTGACTCAACTAACCAAAAAGAACGTGAAATTTCATTGGAATGATGATTATGAAAAGAGTTTTCAAGAGTTAAAGTATCGTTTGGTCATAACTCCTATACTTTCTATACCCACTGGATCAGAAGGATTTATTATTTATATTGATGCTTCAAAGAGTGGTCTAGGTTGTCTTTTGATGCAAAATGATAAGATGATCGCCTATGCTTCTAGGCAACTAAAAGAATATAAAACGAAATATCCTACTCATGATTTGGAGCTTGCAGCAGTAGTTTTTGCATTGAAGATTTGGAGACACTGACTTTATGGAGAAATATATCAAATCTACAAAAACTATAAAAGTCTCAAGTATTTTTTTACCCAAAAGGAACTGAATATGAGACAGAGAAGATGGCTTGAACTGGTGAAAGAGTATGACTGTGAGATTAACTATCATCCAGGAAAAGCTAATATGGTTGTAGATGCTCAAAGTAGAATGTCATTAGCTACTATGTCACTTATGTATATTGATCGGAAACATCTATTGATGGATTTGCATCGATTGGAATTAGAGATTGTGCCTTTCGGCTTAATGGAGAAATTAGCAACTCTTACCCTACAACCTATAATTTTAGAGAGAATCAGGCAAGGCTAGAATACAGATTCCTATCTGACAAGTTTAGAAACTAAGATAGAGTCTGGAAAGGAGGTGGCCTTCCAAGTGTCTAGTAATGGTGTAATCAGATACAGAAATAGACAATGTGTACCAGATGGAACAATTAGAAAGGAGATACTAACAAAAGCTCACACTACTCCCTATTCTGTGCATCCATGTATTACAAAGATGTATAGAGAATTGAAAATACATTATTGGTGGCCAGGTACGAAGAAGGACATAATTGAGTTTGTCGAGCAATGTCTCATATGCCAACAAGTTAAAGCTGAACATCAAAGAGTTGCTGGTACATTGAAGCCTATACATGGGAAGAGATTGCTATAGATTTGGTGGTTGGGCTTCCTAAGATAAATAAAGGTCATGATGCTATTTGGGTGATTGTGGATAGCTATACTAAGTCAGCCCATTTCTTGCCGATTAAAGTAACTTATAGCTTGGATCAGTTGGCTTGGTTGTATGTTCAAGAAATCATTAGACTACATGGTATTCCAAAGGTTATCATTTCTGACCGAGATTCTAGATTCACTTCAAAATTCTGGAAGAGGGTTCAAGAGGCCATGGGTACAAAACTGGCATTTAGTACAGCTTTTCATCCTCAAACAGATAGAAAATCAGAGAGAACTATACAGACTCTGGAGGATATATTTAGAGCTTGTATGTCAGATTTTCATAGATCTTTGAGGAAGTACTTACCACAGATTGAATTTGTCTACAATAATAATTATTAGGCTTTAATTGAAATGCCTCCGTATGAAGCATTGTATGAAAGAAGATGTAGATCTCTAATTCACTTGGATGAGATGGGAGAAAGAAAATTTCTTGGTCCTGAATTGGTAAGAGAAACAGCTGAAGCAATAGAAAAGATTCGTAAAAAGTTATTAACTGTTCAGAGTAGATAGAAGCATTATGTTGATCCTAGAAGGAGAGAGGTCACGTTTAATGTTGGAGACAAAGTATTTTTGAACGTTGCTCCCATGAAACGAATCATGAGGTTTGGGAAGAAAAGGAAGCTTAGTCCCGGATATATAGGTCCAATCGAGATACTTGATAAAGTTGGAGATGTTGCCTATAGACTTGCTTTACCACCCTCACTGTTGAATGTACATAATATTTTTCACATCTCTACGTTAAGAAGATATATTCCAAACTCTTCGCATGTTTTGAGTTTTGAGCCATTAGAGTTAAGCAAAGATGTGAGTTATAAAGAACAACCATTGGAGATTTTTGATATAAAAGAAAAGGAGCTTAGAAACAAGAAGATCCCTTTAGTCAAAGTACTGTGGAGGAACAACGAAGTAGAAGAGGCCACATGGGAAAGAGAAGAAGAGATGAAAACTAAGTATCCACTATTATGTGTGTAAGCAAATTTTGAGGATGAAATTTAATAAGGAGGGAAGGATTGTGATGCCGAAGATTCTCACATGCAAAATAAGCCAATAATAGACATGCTTATATTGCATAATAGACATATCATGAAACTAGTGTCAATTTTATGGTAAATTGCTTAAGCTAATTGTTAAATGCTTTCCATATGTATTATTGAACTAATGTTATTGAAGTGCTCCCATGCAGTGTAAAGGCTCAGTACCCTCAGAGAGAGAGATCTTGATGTGTAAAAGGAACGAAGAATATATTCATGAATAGCAATACTATATGCACATGCATTAAAATCATGTCTATTGATAACTTGGTCAAATAGTGGTTTTTCGGTAAAATGCATTTTTCATGCTTTTCGAAGCCAAATCCACTATGTGTTTAACACGTCAAATAGCTTTAATTCAATGTTTAGGACTCATTTATAGTATTTTATTTTTTGGACCCAGGTAAGCACGAGGTGGCAGTCATTGTACTGAATTGTGTTTAATTACACTAAGCTAGCCTAGATTTAGCATAATCGCATAATGTCAGTTTTATGCATTCTACTAGTAATGCATTTGTACTATGTTTGCATTTTTAGTTGGAGTTGAACTGACTTATTTTTATATTTAATGATTGGTTACGGGGCTAGATTCCACCAGATTATAATACGATTGGCCATATACGATTATAAGTCAAAGTATGACTAGGTTTCGCCTTCTAAGCTAGGTTTCATAATTTTGGCCTACACTTGGGTGTATGGGATTGACCAATAATATGGTGAGTATGCTAAGGATATTTTAGAGCTATAAACATAGGAAGTAATGTGACATCCCCCGATCCCACACGCGTACATAAGGATATTCGTATAAGTATTTAGTGAGATCGGGAGACACGACCAGACTTAAAATTGATAAAATGGTGAAAATTTAAAACTTTTTAAACTTCCTGGGAGAAGAAGGAAAACTCCACTCATAATTATACATACTCTGATACATACATATATACACCCTGTCAAAGTGGGCCTCTCATAAAATATATACATATTGTTCACACACTCAAACAGCTTATCAGGAAACCACAGCGTCAAAAAGGCTCATATACACAAGCCGCGGTCAGAAAGTCAGCGCTCCTCATCCAAACTCACATATGAGCAGTATCATCTGCAATGTAAGAATATTCGTGAGTATAAAACTCAGTAAGTAACGCATGCAGATGCAGAGTGTACATGGCAGATAACAGATAATCATATGATTGGGATCCCTGTGTATATTGTATTGCCTGACAAGACTGTGAATCACATACTGAGCCACTCAGAGAACATATAACATATCATGAGCAGTATGGAGGTCTCGAGTCCCAAATACATCTCAAACCCCCTCTGTGTACTGCAGAGGTCCACCCCATACCACCGTCAGAGTGTTCCCGAAGGAACCATATTGTCCCCGAAAGGACCAGAGTGTTCCCGAAGGAACCATATCACATATTTAGGCGCTGGCCCGCCACACCNTTCATAATTGTATTCTTTATTCCCTTCACACACCAAGCTCTCTTCCTGAGGGTACTGAGCCTTTACACTGCATGAGAGAACTTCGACAAACGTTAGCATAATAATACAGATTATTTAACAATCAGAATGAGTAATTTCCCATAAGATTGATACTAATTGCGTGATATGAATATTATGCAATATGAGTATGTTTATTATTGGCTTAATATGCATGTGAGAATCTTGGGCTTCACACATACATATATACACCCTGTCAAAGTGGGCCTCTCATAAAATATATACATATTGTTCACACACTCAAACAGCTCATCAGGAAACCACAGCGTCAAAAAGGCTCATATACACAAGCCACGGTCAAAAAGTCAGCGCTCCTCCTCCAAACTCACATATGAGCAGTATCATCTGCAATGTAAGAATATTCGTGAGTATAAAACTCAGTAAGTAACGCATGCAGATGCAGGGTGTACATGGCAGATAACAGATAATCATATGATTGGGATCCCTGTGTATATTGTATTGCCTGACAAGATTGTGAATCACATACTGAGCCACTCAGAGAACATATAACATATCATGAGCAGTATGGAGGTCTCGAGTCCCAAATACGTCTCAAACCCCCTCTGTGTACTGCAGAGGTCCACCCCATACCACCGTCAGAGTGTTCCCGAAGGAACCATATTGTCCCCGAAAGGACCAGAGTGTTCCCGAAGGAACCATATCACATATTTAGGCGCTGGCCCGCCACACCCTATTCACCAATACTCGTCAGGCAACATAAATACACCACATGTTCATGCCTCATGCAAAGCCGAATGATAAATGCGTATGTACACATATCCACAAATTGCATATCCACATATTTCACAGATTCACAGAAACACAGAATTTCTTACATTGCAGGTGTGACGTTACTTACCTCGCTTTCGAGCTTTATTCGTGTTTTTCTGTGAAATGCTCTTTACTCTTGGTACAATTGACGTGACCCTATTAATTTCCACACGCTATTAATATGCATTTGATGATGTATGAGCCGTTTATTTTAAAAATAACTTTCTAAAAACAACTTTCTTAGAGGTACATCAAATTCATATATGGTTTCAACTAAAAAGAATAACAAGCAAATTTTAGAAAGAAACGAAGCTACAAGCAAATTTTCATTCTAATAAATTCTAGACATACTGATCACCCATTTAGGAAATAAAATAAAATAAAATAAAATAAAACAAATCATATAATCAAAAACAAAGTCAATCGAATAACTTAATATGTGAACTAACTAATAAGGATTAAATCCTCTAAATAATAACAAACTTTTATGGTCTATGAAAATACGAATGTAGAAAAATGCTCATTACGTTCAAATATACGACTTATTTAAAATCTAAGTTACATCGTATATACAACAAAAAAATAACTTTAAGTATTCTGCCTATATGAGTATGTACAAGTAGCTATAAAATTTTTTATAGTCAGACCAATTACTTCCATCATCAATATATGTATGTACGTATGCATAAATATATTAAACAATTGAACCAATACTAATGTTAATATCACCCTGTTTCATCTGAACCTACCCTTTTTTTTTTTTTTTTAAACAAAATCATAGAATAGATATACATGCAAATCACATCAAACAAATAGAACAATCAAATCAAAGTTCTAGGAATATTCTTCTCATCTTTTGTCTTATGTTTTTTCTAAACTACACTTATATTAAAGAAAGCTAAAATAGAGGCAGCATATTAATTGACCCAACTATTAGCCCACAAACAGATTATAAAATGAATAAATAAAAATTAGTGGTAGGATGATCAACAAAAGCATCTAAAAGAATTTAAAATATAATCAGGACACTCACTTAGGTGTAGTATACGAAGTTTCTATAATTTCAAGCTCCAAAGTTGCTGTATAACGCATATATATATATATACTATCAAGCAACTAATAAATGCTAATAATTAGTACAATTTACCTCTCAAATAAACGGGAGAATTAACAGTTTAACCATACTTTTCCTTAAATGACATAGAGATGGCAGCTACTATGATATGAGAAGCTTTAATGGGAAGAGATAATTAAAGAAATAAAGCAACAATAATAATAGATATCATTTCCTGAAGGAGATAGAAGAATGAAGTGCTAAAACCAAACTGAAGGACCAGACTTAATACTAATCACCAAGTTGCCGACATGTCTAAGTCGGTAGCTCTATTTTTAATTTTATTATTTATTTATTTATTTATTTATTTATTTTAAAGTAAAAGATTCCAAAAATAATCATCATGTAAAATAGTATATTTATAAATATTAAATGATTTATCTAAAAGAATATTTCAGTTTAGACTCGCTGATATAAAATGAACTAATATTAATTCATAGATTTATGATAATGTATAAAATAACTTTAACAAACTTAATACGCATCAAACTTGTACCAATGAGCGTGTTTCGAGTATTTCACCGTAAAAAAAATATCTACATGCAAATAAAAACTATAAAAATAATCAATATACTAAAACAAATACTTGAAATTATACCCCCATCATGCATTAATATCTAAAAGAAAATATTATGCAATCATGTTATTATTGGCTCTTTAATTATGTGAGGAATCAGGTGTCATCTTAGAATTTCGGATATCACAAGTAAGGTGCAAAATACCCAAAATACCTATTAGAACTTAAATTATGCCATTTCTTAGTCATTAAGTATCACTTTTAGACCAAATCTGGTCATTTTCTTCTCTTTTCTCTCCAGCCATGACCTGAAATTTCCTAGCTCTTTTCTAGACTTCTCTCAACTCCCTTAAGCCATATCCAAGAGTTTCCAAGTGGTAGAGCTCAAATTGGAGCTCAAGAAAGCAAGATAGATCCAAACTAGTCAAGGTAATTCCACTAGTTCTTCTTCCTAGGTTTTGTTTTGTTATTTCAATTCTCCACTTGATACAACTTAAATAATGGTTCCTCTAGGTTCTCTTGAGTCCTAAAANTGACCATGTTATCAACAAACTTGATCTTAATGCA
Source organism: Trema orientale (assembly GCA_002914845.1). Classification (NCBI taxonomy): domain Eukaryota; kingdom Viridiplantae; phylum Streptophyta; class Magnoliopsida; order Rosales; family Cannabaceae; genus Trema; species Trema orientale. The sequence goes on from JXTC01000707.1 coordinate 39,462, forward strand.
TGTGCATATAGTATTACTATTCATAATTGTATTCTTTATTCCCTTCACACACCAAGCTCTCTTCCTGAGGGTACTGAGCCTTTACACTGCATGAGAGAACTTCGACAAACATTAGCATAATAATACAGATCATTTAACAATCGGAATGAGTAATTTCCCATAAGATTGATACTAATTACGTGATATGAATATTATGCAATATGAGTATGTTTATTATTGGCTTAATATGCATGTGAGAATCTTGGGCTTCACAATCCTTCCCTCCTTATTAAATTTCGTCCTCGAAATTTGCTTACCGAATAACTCGGGATGTTGATTCCTCATTTGATCTTCTCGTTCCCATGTAGCCTCCTCCACCGATTGGTTTCGCCATAGAACTTTCACTAAAGGAATCCTTTTGTTTCTCAATTCTTTCTCCTTTCTGTCTGGAATCTGAACAGGACGTTCCTCATAGCTTAATTTTGGATCCAGTTCAAGTGGTTCCTGGCTAAGAACATGGGATGGATCTGATATATATTTTCTCAGCATAGAAACATGGAAAACGTTGTGTACACCTGATAACTCTGGGGGCAATGCAAGCCTATAAGCGACATTCCCTACTTTCTCAAGGATCTCATATGGACCTATGAATCTAGGACTTAACTTCCCTTTCTTTCCAAATCTCATGACACCTTTCATAGGCGCAACCTTGAGAAATACCTTGTCACCAACAGAAAAATATAAAGGTCGACGCTCTGGATCTGCATAAAATTTCTGTCTACTTTGAGCTGCTATCATACGTTTTTTGATCTTTTCAACTGCCTCAGCTGTGTCTCTTACAATATCGGGACCCAAATAACGTCGCTCTCCAACCTCATCCCAGTGAACTGGAGATCTGCACTTTCTACCATACAACATCTCATAAGGTGCAACACCAATTGTAGCTTGAAAGCTGTTATTATAGGAGAACTCAATCAGTTGTAGGTAATGGTTCCATGACCCCTGGAAATCCATAACACAAGCTCGAAGCATATCTTCTAAGATCTGAATAGTCCTCTCAGCTTGCCCATCTGTCTGAGGATGAAATGCAGTACTAAATTTCAATTTAGTTCCCAAAGCTCGCTATACGCTTTCCCAAAACTTTGAGGTAAATCTGGCATCTCTATCTGAGACTATGGAAACTGGAATTCCATGAAGTCTAACAATCTCTTTAATGTACAGTGCTGCAAGTTTATCCATGGAGTAGGTCATAGAAATTGGAATAAAATGAGCTACCTTAGTATGTCTGTCAACTATAACCCAAACTGCATCTTGTCGAGATACAGTCTTTGGTAACCCAACTACAAAATCCATAGCGATCTCCTCCCATTTCCACTCAGGTAATGGAAGTGGTTGCAGCTCTCCTGCTGGTCTTTTGTGCTCAGCCTTAATCTACTGACAAGTTAAGCAACGTTCCACAAACTTGAAAATATCTTTCTTCATTCCTGGCCACCAGTAAAGAATCTTTATGTCGTTGTACATTTTAGTGGTACCTGGATGGACTGAATATGGAGTATTGTGCGCTTCTACTAGAATTTCTTCCTTGATATTTCTGTCATCTGGTACACAAAGTCTACCCTGAAATCTGATTATTCCTTCAACAGAAATACTGAAATCTGACTTTTTGCCTGACTCCACTAATTCTTTATGCCCAATTAATTCTGGGTCTTCATTTTGGCCCTGTTTGATCCTATCTAATAAAGTAGATTGCAATGTCATAGTAGATAATCTACCAATGATCAACTCAATACCTGATCTGCATAAATCTTCCTGCAGGGATTTCTCCAACTCATGTAAAGCGGCCAGATTACCAGATGATTTTCTACTGAGTGCATCTGCCACAACATTGGCTTTTCCTGGATGATAACTGATGCCGCAATCATAGTCTTTTACCAATTCTAGCCAACGTCTTTGTCTCATATTCAATTCTTTTTGAGTAAACAGATACTTCAAACTTTTATGATCAGTGAAAATTTCACAATGAACACCATACAGGTAATGTCGCCAAATCTTTAATGCAAATACCACTGCTGCCAATTCTATATCATGAGTAGGATAATTGCGCTCATAATCCTTTAGCTCTCTTGAAGCATAAGCAATAACCTTCCCATTTTGCATGAGGACGCATCCCAGACCTTGTTTCGAAGCATCACTATAAATAACAAATCCCTCTGTACCTAATGGTATAGTCAGCACTGGTGCTGAAATTAATCTATGCTTCAATTCTTGAAAACTCTTCTCACACTCATCAGTCCATATAAACTTGTTACTCTTCCTGGTCAACTGTGTAAGTGGCATGGCAATTTTAGAGAATCCCTCAACAAACCTTCTGTAATAACCAGCCAAACCCAGAAAACTTCTAATCTCTGTAACACTGGTAGGTCTAGACCAATTATTAACTGCCTCAACTTTGGTTGGATCAACAGAAATCCCATCCTGAGAAACAACGTGACCAAGGAATGATACTTTTTCTAGCCAGAATTCACATTTCTTAAATTTAGCATATAATTCCTTCTCTTTCAATATCTGAAGGGTGATTCTCAAATGCTCTGCATGCTCCTCTCTAGATCGTGAGTATACTAATATATCATCGATGAATACAATAACAAACTTATCTAGGAATTCCTTAAATATCCTGTTCATCAGGTCCATAAACGCCGCTGAAGCATTGGTCAAACCAAATGGCATCACTAGAAACTCATAATTGCCATACCGAGTTCTAAAAGCAGTTTTCAGAATATCTTCCTCTCGGACCCTCAACTGATGGTAACCAGACCTCAAATCAATCTTTGAAAACACGGAAGCACCCTGTAGTTGATCAAATAAATCATCGATGCGAGGTAGGGGATACTTGTTTCTGATAGTCACTTTGTTAAGTTCTCTATATTCAATGCACAATCGCAAAGTACCATCTTTCTTTTTCACAAACAGAACTGGCGCACCCCACGGTGAAAAGCTGGGATGTACAAATCCCTTGTCAAGCAATTCCTGTAGTTGAGTCTTTAACTCCTTTAATTCTGCTGGAGCCATCCTATAGGGTGTCTTAGAAATAGGTGCAGTACCTGGTACTAAATCAATAGCAAAGTCAATTTCTCTTACAGATGGCAAACCTGGCAAATCCTCTTGAAACACATCCAAGAAATCTTGCACAATTAACACATCTTCTGGTCTTGACTTCTGCTCAACACATGTATCAACAATACTAGCCAAGTATCCTGTACAACCTTTTTCTAACAATTTTCGAGCTTCCATAGCTGATATCAATGGAAACTTTGCTTTGCTCTGAGTACCCACAAGTATAAACTGATCAGCATTAGGAGGATGAAATATCACCATTTTCTTCTTGCAGTCAATCTTAGCAAAATACTTTGACAACAAATCCATACCCAAAATAATCTCATAATCATTCATATCTAGCACAATCAGGTCCATAAATAATTCTCTGTCATCCACTATAATAGGACAAGCTCTCAAAATTTTATCTGAATACATAATCTCTCCAGAGGGAATTGTGGCACCAAATGGAGTACTCATCTGATCTATAGGACGACCCAATCTCCTCACAAATGTTAATGATGCATGTGAATGCGTGGATCCTGAATCTATTAATGCATGAGCTAT
>JXTC01000707.1:59980-100158 GCA_002914845.1 Trema orientale
ATTCAGATCAAATATTTGGTCGCATGTTGTAACATGACCGTGAAACTAGTCATGTTGCAACATGAAGGTTGCCAACAGAATTTTACCCTTTCAGTTATGAAAGAAAGAGTACAACGAAAATTTCAATAAAGTTTATGCGTGAAACACGTTCACGAGCATGCTCGATCTTTACTTACTAAGCATTAGCTCATTTAGTTCCTGTGATGCAGATGAAGAGATATATGATGTTTAGAGTTAGTAGTTGGCTAGTACGCTTTCTTGTCACCGTAATCATAAAGATGTAGATGAGCTCGACTTGTGGGACGATATTTTCTTTGTATTTCGATATTTTTATGTGTTGTAAATATCATTATTAATGGAAAAATAAACTGATAAGGACCTTTTAGTTGTACATTTTGTAAAGATACTATCAGAAAGTAATACCACTCAGCTTCTTTAGTTTTAGAGTTTGAAAAGTTTAAATCGACCCATTTTTTTTGAACAAAACTAAAGTTATATTTTATAAAAGAATAATACTTCCCAGTTTGACCTATATAGTCATATAGTTAAGCTATTGAGTGTTACACTAGGGGACGAAAACCCTAGCAGCCAAAGGGTTCCTATGCCATTCTAAGGGAGAACACAACACCAAGGAGAGGATTCAAGGAGGATAAGTCAAATTAGGAAGCTTCAAAAGAGTTTTTCTTATCTCTACTTCTTGTTTTTCATCTTCTAGTTTCTGAACTTGAATATGTATAAATTTTGTTATATGTGTTGTGATTTTTTTTGTACGAACATGAGCTAAACTCAAATTCTAGGGAGGTAATTGAATCTCTAATATAATCCAACTATTTAGTTTTCCTCAGTTGTTCTTGGAATCTATTGTTGAGTTGATTGTCCTATCTTGAGTTTAATGCATCTATTTACTTTGCCATTAAATAGAGTTGTGTTGTGAAATCTTTATAAAGTTGGGAGGAGGAATATAGGTTTGGATATAGATAGAACAACATAAGATTGCCTAGTATATGGTGAGTTTGCATAGGATAGGAATATACCTGTGTAACTTGTGCAACCTTTATGTGAGAATTACCAGACTCAATGAGTCTAATCAATTTACGTTAGGAGTAACATATTATCTTATTTAGACGTTTTCACTTACATTTTAGAAAAGAGTTGTGAATACGTTAGGATTCTCAGTTGTTAATTCTAAATGGATAATTGTGTTATGAGAAAAACAAGTAGTTGAAAGAGGGTAGATTGCATCCTTAGGTTCCTTACTATTGCTTTTAGAGCTATATTGGGTTGCTTAGTTTTCAGTTTCCTTTCTTTCCTTTTACATTGTTGTTACATTTTAATTCTTGCATAAAATACTCAATTATTGTTGTTTGGATAGATTAGAAACTAGTTTCGGTTAGTAGTTTGTATTGTGAATCAAGTACTCTCCGTGGGATTGACACTTTCTTACTCTATATTACTTGTTGCGACCCGTATACTTGCAGTTCGTATGTTAGAAATAGGCCAACAAGTTTTTGGTACCGTTGCTGGGGAGTACGGTGATTTACTACTTGTTAATACTAATATCGATTAGTTTCGATTTAATTCAAACTTTTTATTTTTGTTTTTGTTGTGGATCTCAGGGGTTGTGTTTTGCTATATGAGAAGCACAAGGAGTGCAGAATTTATACCACTTGACCCTAAGATTGAGCGTACCTTGAGGGAAATCCGAAGACAAAAGAACCAAGTAGTTAACCCTCAAGAAGCTATGAGAAACCGAGACAATGCTACAACTTTGAGGGATTTTGCGGTTCCTATCCTTAAAGGTTTTGGTCCTAGCACTTGGAGGCCGACTATCAATGGCACCAACTTTGAGTTGAAGCCGGCAATCATTCAAATGATGCAAACTATGCGCCAATTTGGTGGCTTACCAACCGATGATCCTAACCAACACATCATGAATTTCTTAGAGATATGCGATACTTTCAAGGACAACGGAGTTATGAGGATGCCATTCGCTTAAGGTTGTTCCCATTATATGCGACACTTTCAAGGACAACAGAGTTAGTGAGGATGCCATTCGCTTAAGGTTGTTCCCATTCTCCTTAAGGGATAAGGCTAAGGGCTGGTTGAATGCCTTACCCTTGGGATCAATTACTGCATAGGATGACTTAGCTCAGAAATTTCTTGCCAAGTTCTTCCCTCCAGCCAAGACCGCTAAGCTGAGGAATGACATCACTTCTTTTCCACAATTTGACAATGAATCTTTGTACACAACTTGGGAGCACTATAAGGAGTTGATGAGGAAGTGCCCACACCACGAGATACTGAAATGGCTTCTTGTTCAAACGTTCTATAACAGGTTGATGGGTCATTTGTGGACCATTGTTGATGTCGCAGCTGATGGTGCATTGATGGGCAAATCAGTGGGATGATGCATTCGCGTTATTGGAGAAAATGGTGGCAAACAACTACCAAGGGCCATCCGAGCATGTCAACCCTAGGAGAGCCGCAAGTGTCAATAAGTTAGAAGTTATTTCTTCATTGGCAGGTCAAGTTAATGTGTTGACCAAGAACTTGGAGTCAATGACCAAGAAGGTCGATTCTATGGCGGTCCATGGGGTGCTTGCAATACAAAGCTCAGTTAGAGCTTGTGAGCAATGTGGTGACAACCACTTGAGTTCTTATTGCCCTTTGAACATAGAGTCAGCTTACTTCATAGGGAACTACAACCAGCCACACCGTAACAATTCTTACTCCAACTCTTATAATCCGCGATAGAGAAACCACCTCAAGTTTTCTTGGAGTAACAAAAACTAACAAGGGTATTCTAGATCAATGCAACATCAAGGGTTTTAGAGTCAAAAGCAACCACCACCAGAGAAGAAGCCATCTATAGAGGAAATACTTATGCAATACATTGCGAGGAATGAAGCCAACCTCCAAAATCAAGTGGCCACTATATGAACCTTGGAGACACAACTTGGCCAACTAGCCAATGCTATAACCAATCATCCTCAAGGAGCACTATGTAGCAATACCGAGCTGAATCCAAGGAATGAAGGTAAGGAGAATTGTAATGCTATTACACTGAGAAGTTGGAGAGAGTGACCGAAGACTGTTGAGCAGGCCACTTCCCCTTCGAAGCATATAGTTGAAGAAGTTGAGGAAAAGCAAGCTGAAGAAAATGGTATAGCGAAGCTAGTTAAAGGTGTGAACACCGGGAGTCCCTCGATATCACTGTAAAAGCCATGCCTATGATTCCAAAAAAAGAAGCTCGACCAACAATTCTCTAAGTTCTTAGAAGTGTTCAGGCAACTACACATCAACATTCTCTTCGCTGAGGCACTTGAGAAAATGCCAGCTATGTTAAGTTCGTGAAGGAAATCCTTTCAAAGAAAAGAAGATTGGGAGAATATGAGATTGTCACTCTCACACAGGAGTGTAGTGCCATTCTTCAGAAAAAGCTCCCTCATAAGCTCGAGGATCCGGGAAGCTTCAACATTCCTTGCATTATTGGTGATCGTTTCTTCAGTAAGCCATTATGTAATTAAGGAGCAAGTATCAATTTAATGCTATTCTCTATGTTTCGAAAACTTGGTTTGGATGAGGCAAGGCCTACTACAGCTATGCTCTAATTTGCGGATAGGTCCATCAAGTATCCAGGAGGAATCATCGAGAATATGCTTGTGAAGGTGGACAAGTTGTTCTTCCCAACTGATTTCATTGTTCTAGACATGGAGGAAGATGAAAAGCTTCCAATTATCCTTAGAAGACCGTTCTTAGCAACCATAGTCACTGATGTATACAAAGGAGAACTTACGATAAGAGTGGAGGATCAAGTGATATCCTTAAATGTGTTCAAAGAGGTGGATTCTTGTAGTAACATCGATGACTGCTATAGAGTGGACTCGGTGAAGGCGAGAATTGAAGATAATGCATTGAAAGAAGTTCCACCAATTAGTCATGAGGCCTTTTCTATTCATTCCATTGATGAAGATGTAAAGAAGGCTCTAGGGAGCACCGATATTGTGGAAGCTCCACAACATCCCTCTTCTCTCTCCAATCCACCAATAGAAGTCATAGAACCTTCACTTTCCTCCTCCAGCCACCACGAGCCTTATAAGAAGGATGCGAGGAAGTAGAGGACAAAGAAAAAGAAGCATGGCGATCATTATTTTGAGCCGGGACTGAAGGGTGTGCTTGGTTCATCTCTTTTGAAACTCTTCCCAGGCAAGCTTAAGTCTAGCTAGTCGGAACCATTCAAAGAGACTAATGTGTCTCCATGTGGTGTAAGTAAGGTGGTCAGTGAGAGCCCAAACTAGAAGAATCAAGGTGAATGTTCAACAACTCAAGGAATACTAGGAGGAGAGCTTGATCACGCTAAATCATCTATTGCCTCGCCCCATCCTCCATTAGGGACGGCTATGTCAAGCTAGGGATGTTTACATGGGAGGCAACCCAAGAATGTTAATAAAGATGGAAGCATGTTTGAAGTTCTTTTGTTGTGATTGTGTTGAAGACAAACTGATGAATGTGTTGGTGGAGAGGTTTGATTGGAGAAAATTTAAAGAGAGTTGTCATTTTGGCGCCTCAAGAGCTAAATTTCGGGCTCCGACGCCACTCTGGGGCACCACAAGCAGAAACTTGGTGCCCCAGTGCAAAATTTCGTGAATTTCCTAGGTATTGGAGCCCCAGCGCCGAAAATTAGCACTCCGGCGCGCCATATTCGACCGCAAGCCCAAGTTGCGGCGCCCCGGTGCCACCTGGCCCAAAAAAAAAAATAATAATAAAAAAGTGCCACCGGCCCCAAGGAAAAAAAAAAAACTTACCCTTGTATGGTGCTGTCGCCGGTACCACTGGAAGTCGAAAGTGATCAACTTGGCAACCACTGCACTTTCGAGGCCGACTAAGCAGCTTTCAATCAAGTAAGTGGTTATTCCTCATGGCTATTTCATGTTTAGTGCATTAAGAGCAATGCACAATTTAAGTTTTGGGGGAGTTTCTAGCACTTACCTGCGTTGTCTTCGAGAGCATTTTAATTGGTTAAACTTTTAAACTAGCTTCCTTTGTTTTAATTTAGTCTTTTCGGTGTCTTTCTTTCTATCTTATTATGTTTTTATCTTTTGTTGAGTTATTTTATTATGTGTTGTTTGGAGCTTTTGACGGAGGTTAACTTTCGATGATATTTTTGAGAGTATGTGTGAAATAACTCTTTGGAAACATTTAGTATCATGACTGTTTGTGTGCTTAAATATTTTGTGGTTTTGCTTTGTGAGAAACTCTTGAACACATTTTGCATATAGTTGTAAGCATTTAGCCTTGAATTGCTTAGAGCAGCTTTATGCTTGTGGCCTAGAAAAGTATTTTGTCTCATGTCATCTTAGAACTTGTTTAATTATCAATCGAGGCGAAATCCTAGGTAGAATGAAAATCGAAGACATGATGTAGGCAATTTTGGACCGGTTGAGCCTTTCAAACCTACCCTTAAATGTAATATCCTTAGTCACCCTCTTTGAGCCAATGTCTGAGCATTTTTCATTTTGTTAGCCTCATAAATGCTTCACCACTAAACAAATAACTTCCCAAATTACCCTGATTCACACCATAGATGCATGAAAGTAAATTTTGAACTTATGAGGAAGTATGAGTGGTTTATAAAAAAAAGTGGAAGTCCTTTTGATGGAAGAAGTTTGGCTATCTTACATTGTAGTTAATTGTTAAAAAAAATAAAAATAAAAAATGAAAACGGGTCAAAAGCTAAGTTTGGGGGAAATTCTTATGATATGCTTGAGAGAATTGTATTCATTGAGCAAAAAGGGCATCTTGGTATGAATAAGCCTAAATGATACCATTCCATCCACCTGTACCCAAGCCTTATATTACAAGCCGATTAAAGATCTATTAATCTTCGATTTAGTGTTATTCTACATTAGTGGAGATTGACATAAAAAGCGGGCCTATGAGATGACTTATTTACTTTCATTGAGACAGCTCTAAATGTATATCCTAAGTCTGCATAAAGCAATCCAAGTGTGATTGGTTAAATATAAGCTGCTATTACACACACACTCTAAGAGTTGACAACAAAGCGAAGATATTAGCAAATTTGAAATTCTAAATTGTTATGTTGCTTTAAGTTTCCTTTGAGTTATATATCTTTTAGAGAGTGTTGAGACCACGTTAACCTCATTCAAAAGCTTTGTTTGTATGTCTTCAATTTTTCTTTTGTGTTCTTTTAGTTATTTCTAGCGTGTTCAATTGTCTTGTTTTAGCTCGAAGATGAGCTTTAGCTTAAGTTCAGAGGTATATGATAATCGTATTTTATACTTATTTTTACTATACTTTCGAGCATAAGAATTGGTCTTTGAGCTCTTTTTACTTGTTTTATTGTTTTTTATACATATTTCAGGTGAAAGATTGTGGAGCGAAGAATGTTATTTTTCGAAGTTAAATTGGAGGTAAATCAAGGTGTTTAGGTCATAAACTCGAACAATAACGATAGAAGACCAGTGATAGAGCATTTAGAGTGAAGTCCATAAGTCAAGTCAGCACCAAAACCATAAGAGGTGTGGCGTGCAGCCTCAAAAACGTGGTGCTGCAACCCTAAAATTATGGGGCTACAGTGCCAAAAATGTGAGGCCATGGCCCCAATTCTGTGGGGCTGCAGCCCTATTTTATTGGTGTAGTGGCCCCAATTCCATGGGGCAGTAGCACCAAGTTTGTGGCACTGCAGTGCTAATCTTTGGCACTGCAGCCTCAGCCTTGTGGAACCACAGCACCACCATTTGGCACCGTAGTGCCAATTTCTTACCAGCTGTGGCACCGCAGCGCCAAAAAATTGCAAAAAACTTGAATTTTGCTCATGACAGCTCCTCTATTTAAACTCTCTTTCTTTCATTTGAAAGGGAGGATTAGGGGACAAAAATCCTAGCAGCTAAAGGGTTCCTAAGCCGTTCTGAGTGGGAAAACAACACCAAGGAGAGGATTCAAGGAGAAAATATCAGATTGGGAAGCTTCAAAAGAGTTTTTCTTATCTCTTCTTCTTGTATTTCATTTTCTAGTTTCTGAACTTGAATATGTATCAATTTTGTTATGTGTGTTGTGATTCTTTTTGTAAGAACATGAGCTAAACTCCAATTCTAGGGAGGCAATTGAACCTCTAATGTAATCCAACTATTTAGTTTTCCTCAGTTGTTCTAGAAATCCATTCTTGAGTTTACTCTTCTGTCTTGAGTTTAATGCATATATTTACTTGGCCATTCAATAGAGTTGTGTTGTGAAATCTGTATGAACTTGGGAAGGAGAATATAAGTTTGACATAAATAGAACAACATAAGATTGCCTAGTATAGGGTGAGTTTGCAAAGGATAGGAATATATCTATGTAACTTGTGCAACCTTCGTGTGAGAATTACCAAACTTAATGAGTCCAATCAATTTATATTAGGAGCAACATATTATCTTGTTTAGATATTTTCACTTATGTCTTGGAAAAGAGTTGTGAATACATTAGGATTCTCGGTGGATAATTGTGTTATGAGGAAAACAAGTAGTTAGAGGAATTAGAGGGTAGATTGCATCCTTTGGCTCCTTACTATTGCTTTTAGAGCTACTTTTGGTTGCCTAGTTTCAGTTTCCTTTCTTTCTTTTTACATTGTTGTTACATTTTAATTCTTGCACCAAACACTGAATTATTGTTGTTTAGATAAATTAGAAACTAGTTTCGAGTAGTAGTTAGCATTTGTGAATCAAATACTCTCCGTGAGATCAACACTCTCTTACTCTATATTACATGTGCGATTCATATACTTGCGGTTTGTATGTTAGAAATAGCCAACAATATCCCCATGGTAGAAGTGGATGAGTACGAAAAAGACTATGCAATTGATAATGTGCAATTTGAATTGCTTGGTGATGTCACTGTTTGGCCGAATGATTCATATGCTTTGAAATCTTGTGAGCTGACCTACAAGTATTCTGGCTTGCACAAGATTGCTCAACACAACTGCTGGCCAACAGCTCATCAGCCTACTGTTGCCAAAAATTTTGCTTGTCTGTTGTTTGATATTGGCACAGGTTTTCAAGTCAATCTTCCTCAAATTATCTTTCTTGTGATTTATGATCATCATGGAGGAAGAAAGAATAATCCAAAGCTGCCATTTCCTAATCTGATTCACGGGATTCTTCAACAACAACATCCTCTGAAGCTTCTGAGTGATTTTCTCTCTCCAATCCTGCCTACTGTTTCTTACAGGTTGAAGGGCAAAGATATTGTCGAACCACCTATTGCAACAACTGTCAAATCTAAGAGGAAGACAGCTGCTGCGAAGAAGTCTTCACCTGTCGCAACATCTTCTAGTGTGATGTCTCAAGAGTCTATGGAGCTAGAGAATCTGAAAGCTGATCAAGTCAAGTAGACTAAACAATTGGAGGCCATTGAGAAAGTGCAAAAAGAGATTCTTGATAGGATGACAGTCGTCTTTGCTATTCCATCAGCTATTGCTCCTCATCCCTCTGGATCTTCCCAACCTGAAGTACTAGTATCTCCACCTGTTGTAACAAGTCCAGAATAGCAAGCCAAAAAATGATACAAGAAGATGCTGATTTGATCTTTTTGTTTGCTTTGCAGAAACTTACTGCCTAGAGCTTTCTTTCTTTTTTTTCCAAAAATTTGTCTTCATTTGTTTTTGATTTAAGACTTAATGTTTATTTGGTTATTTTGGTACTTTGGCCCTCTTTTGACAAAAAGGAGGATATCATGAGAATTTTCTGGATATTTTCTGGATATTTATTTGGAGATCATGAAATTTTATTTTCAGGGGAGCCTTCTATGATTTTTATCATATTCTTTGTATTGTGATTTTGAAGGGGACGTATTTGTTTTTATGAGGAAATTTAACCATTTGTTTTGCAGGTTTTTATACTTGAGTTCTTTGTGTTCTTTCTCATGTTAATTTTGCCAAAAAGATGCCAAAAGGGGAGATTGTTAGGACCAAAAGTTTGACATTCTAAATGGCAAAGTTTTAAGAACTCAAGTTGATAACAAAGATAGAGATGTTGTAACAATAGGTTTTAAGTTGTTACAACAAGTATTATTCTGCAACAACAAAAACTTACATTTTTTTTTATATGGAAACCTTCTAGAATGTGCCTAAACATGCCTTGTTTCCATATTTGATGATTCTGGTGATAATATTGGTGAAATATAAGTGGAATTTCGTGTATAGCTGTTTAGGATATTTTCCTATCAATTTTTAATTAATTTCTTTTATATTTACTATATATATCATTGACTATTTCTTCATTCTTTTGTCCTTGATTAATATCTGATTGCCTCTTATTAATCAATGAATTTAGATAGGACTCTGAAGTACATTCATAAGAATTTTCGTCCTTATTTATTGCTGGATATTTGTTCATCAATTAACTAAGTTTCCATTAGTTAATTGATTTGATATGCTGAGTTGTTGTGATCAGATTTTCTGATCTATTGCAACAACTTTAGATATTTAAGGAAAGATTTGTTAATTCTCTTAAATCTTAGATTTTGATTGATATTTATTGAGATATGATCTTTTAGGTTAATTATCAATCTTTGGCAGGTTAATTGAAGTTTTTCAGCTGGCCAATGTTGGAATAATGTTCTATAAAGCAGTTTATTATTTTGACATTATAAACAATATTTATCGGATTATTTGTTATCTATTTGTTATTAATAAATTCCATGTTATGAATTATTATTTCTTTTATGTCCCACTAATATACTTTTGATGTGTATGATTATCTTATGCAAACATCTAAAGATTCCAAGATATATAATGAGTAATAAAGAATTATTCGTATGACGAGTTTATATGTGGGAGACATTATATTCTTTATTTCATTATGTCTAAATTAAATTATTCGCATTCTGCATATTGAAGGTGGAATACTTTACTATGCCATAGAATGTAGTGTTGTCTATTTAATTAATGAAGTCTCCAATTATCGAAGTGAGTCTTCCGATAGAAACACTAGTGTGTTATAAGAAAGTTATAATAGCATCAAACAGGACCGAGTGAATTAGAATTTAAGGTTAAGTGCCATAACTTAAATTTCTAATTTCATTAATCTAGCACTATTGTAGAAAAACCTTAATTCTAGTGATTAACGAACTTACTTTCATGTCTTTTATCTTTTTGAGTTACTAAAGGACTAGTTCCAATTTATGGTTCGAACTCCGTTATCTTGGAAGATAAGGTGAATGAAATGTGTAGAACATTTTTCATGATGGACGCCATGCGTGTAATGTCACTTTGAGTTTTTTCAAGTACTTGGATAATATAAACCAGGGCCCCAGTATTCACTATGTGAATTTGACTGTGTTGGTATAAGCAGATACAAACACCGTAGTCAACTATTATGCATTAGATGAAAACTGGCAATTCAAAGGTAAATCTGTACTAGAGGGGTAATACAGTAATTTTACCTTGCTAGTACGACATTGCATTGGGGTACGTCTGCAGGTATAATATATGCTAAATGGATCGAGCTAATTATTTGGTAATAAGCTTCACAAAAAATAAATGACATTTAGTCCAAGAGTTCAATATTGGGCCTATAGTGGTGTGCCCTAATATTAGTGTACAAGGCCCAATCATAATTATGAGTTAATTATGATAGTGAGCATATAGTCCATTGGAGCTTAGGCTTTATGGATCCATCTGGTCCCCTGTCTAGCTCAAATTAAAGCCCAATAATTATTTGTTATTTGATAATCAGTTGAGCCCAACAAACCCAATAAGCCCATTAGGGTTTACTAATCTCTTTATAGTTAAGAGAAAAGTTCTCTAACTGGACAATAAAGTGTTACACGTGAAACACCCTCTTGAGAAAAAGTGTCACACGAAAAATAGAGAGAGAAAAAGCAGAGAAAAATTGGCCACACTAGGTGATTCACCATCCTTGGTGTTTCGACCTTTCTTGAGAAATCGGTTCGAGAAGATTGTTTTTTTGTTCGTCTGCGGATCTTTTTATTAGGAATCAAGAAGGTGACCACCTGCCAGATCAATCAAATGACTTTTGAGAATAGACAAGAAGACGAGAAGGTTGTGGAGCGAATCCGGGTATAGTTCTTGTCTAGATCAAGAGTTAATTTATGTTAGATCACGATCCGAAAAGTTTTGTAATCAAAAAAATTTTAAACGACCAATTCCGCTGCATTTTTAAATTTTACAAAACTATGGTATTCTTGCAAAATGATTTTACGCAAATATTTTCCAGAAATTTATTCTAGCAAACACAAGCAGCCAAAACATATCCAAGCCGAATCAAAGGAGCAATTATGAATCTTGACATTTTTTTAATAATTGTTCAGAACAACTTTCTGGCAGATTACAACATTTATGGAAAGATTTTGATTTTGTTATTAATTATTTCCTTATTTGATTTCAGCTAATTCACATTACAATGGACAAGCATGGAGGCCGAAATTCACCTACAAAAGCTCTGCTACTCTAAGGAATTTGTATACACTTCATTGAGAAAAATATACTTAAAGAGAGCTTTTATTTGTAAGGCATATAGCATGTTCTATTGCAATTGTGAGACTTAGAGAGCTCTAGGGTTTTCTAGGTACTTTATTTGAGTGCATTTTGTTCTTCAGGAGGAAGAACAATACGTCTTCGAGAGGAGACAGATCCAAACCAGTGAAGGGAGTTCACGTGTAAAGGATCAACAAGACGAGAGGAGCTCGCTAAACAAGATTGGTAGAGTCGTTACAACAGATTGCGGCAATAAAAAAGAGGGAGTCTTTTATTGCATTAGTAAATTTGTGTTTGTAACTTTTGTACTTTACTAATTTGTTTATTCTCTGGGCATGGCCTCGTGGAGTAGGAAAGGTCCGAACCACGTTAAAAACTTCTTGTGTTCATTCTTCATTTTCCTATTTTTGTTGCGACATATGCACTCGCCGTTGCAACAACTTTTAATTCACGTGTTACAACATAATTAGTTAATTATTAAGTTAATCAACTAATTAATTATTTGGTAATACATAAAACAGATCTTTTATATTTATTACGAATTACTAGGGAATGAATAATCTTGTTTGATTACCATCAGAAAGGATTTTCGAATCCTATGAAATTTTCTCTTGTATTCAATTATGATTTGGGTTAAGGAAAAAAATAATTCGTTCGTTTTAAAGTGAAATTGACTATGGTAGTTTAAATATTACTTTTATTTTACTTGCTAAGGTTTTATAAGTATATTTTATTGTTAAATTCCCATTTTGTTGATCTGGGAAACTGAATATTTTCATTAACTTCTTCTTGGTGAAAACAATAAGTGTTACATTGAACTTAGTTTTGTTTTGACTATTCGAAATTATTGAAAATTCTTATTACATGTTGTGGAATTGAACTTTTACCAGGCATGTTGATGTTAGGTTCAACATAAATTCTTTATTTGGTTTAAAATGTGTCCAAAGCATTGTTATTGTGGTATAACTAATGACATATGGAGTGAGACTACTCACGGATTAATCTTGAGAGTTGTTGAACTCTTGCTATTGTGATTTTAAGATAATACTTGGAGCTCAAGTTTGGGTTGCCTATGGCCAAGGCGACCACATCATGTAGTAGTATAGTATTCATGTGCCCCTTAACTTTTGTGTTTCTTGATTTCAAATGTATTTCTAAACTGTTTTTGATTTAAAATTAAATGAGATTAAATGAGAGACAGGCGTCGCTATAGAAATAACCTATTATGTTAAAACCTTATTTCTGGGGCACTAACACATTGTTTGTAGATTTTATTCTCGTACTAGATATATGGTTATTCCTATGTGGATTTTCCTTGTACAAAGGATTTGGAAAATATTTAGAAGTTATCAACGATTTAGTAGTTATTTCTTTACAAGTCTATGTTAAGAAAAAGGACTTCAAGAATTATATTGATGATTTTGTGGTTTAGGATTTGTTTTACTAATTTCTCCTTCGTATCAGAGAGGTTTTTCTTTCTAGATGGTTTTAGTCTTATCCTGAACTAGGAATGCTTTGTGTTCAATGTTGTCTCTCGCTCACTATGAGGAGTCATAAATGGCCTTAAGTCATTGAACTCTATTTCGTCTTCGATCTTTAAACTCATTTACCTAGTGTGTTATAATGCAAGGGTGCTTGTTCCACTTTCTAAACTCTATGTGGATTCATTTCTAAGGAAAGAAAAGAAAGAAATATTGGTGGAGTTCTTGACTCGATGGTTATTTAGGACCAGGTTCTAGCTGCAGACAAATGGGTCTGCCCAATATGTTTCTGATCTTGTATGATCAGAGGAACAATATCTTATTTACCTAACATTTAGTCTGATACTCTTGTTTGGTACATAACAATCAATGTTAAGGTTATTAAAATTAGGTATTCCCGATTTTTAGTCATGATCCTCGTTGTGATCCTTGTGACTACACAAGTACTTGTGGGCACCCTTTCTAATTCCTTGTGTTAGGATGTATATTCAACTTCCCTAATGCTTGGATTTTTGTACACATGACTGATGCATTTCGCTATCGTTGTCTTTTCTAGTGTATCGTTAACATCGGCTTTTGTGTAAAACTAACATGTAAAGGCGGGAAGTCAATAGATTTAGAGTTAAAAGAAAAGTAGCACCAAGATATATAAGTCCATTCCAGATCACTAAAAGAAAGGGACTAGTAGCATATTGTCTGAATCTACCACCATAGTTGGGTCATATGCATAATGTGTTTCATGATTCAATCCTTAGGAAAGACACATCGGATCCATCTCATATAATTCAGTACAAGCATGTGTTGATTCGAGAAGATATTTCCTATAAGGAGCAACTGGTTTGTGTCATTAAGAGGGAGTTTAAAGGATTGCATAAAAAGGAGCTACCTCTAGTCAAAGTACCTTAGGAACATCACAGGGAAGATGAGGTTGCTTAGGAGTTTAAAACTGAGACGTATGAGAAGTATCCTCACTTGTCCAATTTTCAACTTAAAGTTTACCATAACTTTTGCTTTGTACTCGAATTTAGGGACCAAATTATTTTAAAAAGGAAAGAATGTGAAACCTCTTCTGTCAGCAAGAAACATTATAGGTATTTTACCCTTTTAAAAAAAATTAATTAAATTACTATTGATATCAAAGTGCTGGGACCCACCACTATGAAATTATAACACCCACTATTTATCCACTCCTGACTATGCACTCTGTCTCTAACTCATTTTCTTTTTCTTTTTCTTTATTTTCCTTATCGTCTTCTTATTCAACTTATTCTTTCATACACCACAACACCTCGTCTCCTTCTCTCTCTGTCAATATGAACCAAGCCAACCAACACCACATGCAGCTCACTTGGAACCACGACCTCCCGAAGCTGCCAAGCTTAGGTCGCTGCTACAAAAAAACTTGGTTTTGAGCTACCGTCACATCCTAGAAGGAAACGAGGAGAACCGACGCTCCTCGTCGCGGATCATTCGACTTCGGCTAACTCTAACCACACTATTACCTCAACTTACACAAGCCACAGGTGAGCAGTTTCCAACCCACTCTGTTAGATGACGAAGCTCTAGCATTGAGCTCCTCCCTTGAGTCGCCATCAAGGACGACACACGGTTTTTAAAATATCTCCATTATCATTTTCAATGAATTACCTCTGTCGGGCTATCGAAACCTCTCAACGGTGGTGCAGGTGGACTAGGCTCGTCATCCTCAACGTCATACAACCCTTCGTCGGACACGAGTCGGCTTCGGTAAGGTTTCGGCAATATTGGTGGATTATTGGTATTTTTTGTAAATATTTTTAGAGAATCGATACCGTGGAAATTATAGGAATAAATTTGATATGAAGAACTTAGGGGAGGAAATACTGGCCAATATGAAATTCGAATCTGGATTCAAGCTGTTTTTCAGATGAAGAATTGGTGCTTTTATAAATAGTTCCATGAAAATGGTACTTATGTAAATCAAATTCTAAAAATAGTATTTTTGAAATCTTACATACTACTGGGATGGTATGACTGATAATGGAAACTGCAAAATTTAGAAAAATGACATTCTTATATATAAAATGGAAAGTTTGTATATTCGTAACCCATCTAAAGGAAAAATGGAATTTTTGTAACCGTAATAAATATTGGCCATTTAGGCCTCCAGCCTGTGGATAAAAACTGGTAAGAA
This sequence comes from Trema orientale, assembly GCA_002914845.1. NCBI lineage: Eukaryota > Viridiplantae > Streptophyta > Magnoliopsida > Rosales > Cannabaceae > Trema > Trema orientale. Next base: position 75,132 of record JXTC01000707.1, read on the forward strand.
GTGAAAATTATATAAATATTTCTAGAATATTGATATATATACAAATACTTTTCGAAAAAATATACTTTTGTAATTAGATGAAGTATTGGGGCAAAGGTGTTGTATAATGAAAATTAGACCTCGGACTGAGTTGAGAAAAATTGGCATTTTCCCAAAAACTACTGAGATACTGATATTTTCTGAAATATATTCTGAAAGTGGTACTTCTACAAATAATTCAAAACGATGATATTTTTCTAAATAATTTTTAAAAATAGTATTTCTATAACTTTTGGAATTTAAGGCTCGTTTAAGGTTCGGGTCAATGAGCTCGAAAGATGAATTTTGACATATAATATTGATATGTTTCAAGGTGAAATGAATTTTGAGACACATGTGTTAGCTATTGTTAGCCCAAGATTGACAACCCAAAAGGAGTACTGAATTAGATTTTAAAACGTTTTAAGAAACTTTTCAACTATTGAAAACCTTAGTCCACTATTTTGAAACTTTTAAGCTAAATGAATATTAATACCAAACATATAGCAATTATATCAGGTAAATTAAGCACACTAAATATCAAATACTCAAATAAATTGTTTGCAATAAAGTAAAGAGTGTAGGGATATAGAAGATGCAAACTCGATTTTTATGAGGTTCGACAAATACAACGGTTTGCCTACGTCTCAAGCCCTCAGCAACTTGCTTTGAGCTTCCATTTGGGCTTGACCGACCCTTGTATAGAACGAGTGATTTCTCCTTAGGCACACTCACGCCTTTACAATAGTCTTGACTCCGGCTCTATCACGCCAAACCTTGGATTGTTTTGACTCCGGTGCCAATCCTCACCCACACGGATTGTTTAGACAATGGTGCCAATCTCACCAACTCACGGGTTGTTTAGACTCTGGTGACAACCTCACCTATACTCGGGTTATTCAGACTCCGGTGGCAATCTCACCTATATACGAATACAATTTGATTTTTGGTTGATGGAACACTCAACTAAAATCTCTCTCAAATGAAAATAATTAATACAATGTAAGCTTAGAGAGAATAGATGTAAACATAAGATATGATCTAGTTTGGCTCAATAAATTTTTGTGAAAAAGTAGATTTGAAAGTTTGAGTCACAAAAATTGATTTGAACACTTTGAAAATATGATATAAGCAATGTAAGAATGTTCAAAGATTGTTTCAAATGTTAAAAATGCTTCTATAATATATTAGAATGAAAACTAGCAGTTTTAGACCATTTGACAGACAATCTGTCATTTTCAGTAGACCGAAAATACTAACCGTTGAAAGTGCAGTTGTAACGGTCAGATTTTAAAAAGTCGTTAAAAACAGAAAACGGAGGAGGAATTGGTAGACCAATTCTCACTGCTGGTCTGCTGATTCTACCCGAAAGGATGTTTTCAATTTTATTTCAAGGCTTTTTCAGTTGTTTTCAAAATGTGACTTTATAAATTGATTTAATATGTAATATAGGAACTATAGAAATTCATAAATCAATTTAAAAGCTTGTGTAAAATAGATTTCATATTTTAATTAGAAATAAATAGATTTGATGGTTTAGCTTTGAAAAATTCCAATTACATGTAAAATTTGAGCCATTAAATTTCATATAATATGTAGACAAATATTCAAATACATGAACAAAGTGTATAACCTTTTGCTAATTTAGGTCTTGATATCTTGATCTTTGTTTTTAAGCTCTTTTCTATTATCCATCTTGAATGTCTTGTGATCCTTTCAATTGAACTTGTTACACACTCAAGTAGATTATTAGTTCTTAATCATATGTTTGTTAACTTCAAAATAAGAGTGTATAATTGTTGTAACATAGCATGAGTCAACAACATGACTCGTGAGTAGTCTTGTCTTATGTGTCACAAAACGGGTTTTAATCCGGAATTTAAATTGGTCGAATTGTATGTCTAACCTAGTTATTTTGGGCACTAGCTATTCTGTGGTGACATCTATTTTTTTTTTTCCGATTGAGAGTCCATTAGAAAGATGAAATTCAAATTGATACACAGGAATTACCATAAGGCTTGGTAATAGGTTATTGTTACTCGATTGAGGTAGAGATTTGATTACTTGACTTTACAATGATTTTTATTATAAATTTATTTACGTGATCAAATATAGAATTTTGTGAAATAGTTTGAGAAAATGTGTTTACGAACTATTTTGGAAAATTGATGAGTTTGGAAATTGGTTTTTAGAACAAAATATGGATTGATTAAAGACTTAAGCATGGCTATTTATGATTTTATAGAAAATAGTACATCACGTCATTCATGTCATTCAAATAACATTGCGTTGCATTGTATATTCATCTCATGTGGCCGACAAAATCACGGAGTCTCAAATGAACACTAGAAATAAAAATTAAAAAAAAAAGAAAGGAAAACTCACGGTCATCAATCATATGGCCAGAATTAAACTCATGGTCGTCAAATATATGGCTAGAACTCACATATGTCATAAACATTAGATATTATGGAATTAGGTGGTATTTAGTGCACTTGTGAGTAACTTGAATAAGTATATACTTATTTTGAGAATGGGTTTAACAAAGGTTTGGAATTTTGTGAACCTTCAGAAAATGATTTAATAAGTGGATTTCGCAAATAAAAGTTTTGGAATAATTTATTAAGGATACAAGAATTTGAAATGACTATATCATATATTACTAAAAACCTGGAATTGAATCTCTACTGAGCATTTACGTACTCACCTCCCCTACTTCCTCCCACTTTCAGGTGTCGATTTATTTTGTAGAAGTTATTCCAGTGGCTTGACAAGCATACTTGGCATATGCTCGTAGTTCCATTCCTTTACATTGATTGGTTCCTACTTTATATCATCTTTCCTTTCTATGTCAACATTATTTAGCCAATACTATTGTATTACTAAGTGGATGTATGAGAATGATATTAAGTACTTAGAAATGCAAATAATATTATGTAAATTATTTGGACATTGAACCTGAGATTTTAATTTGATTCTTTTTAACAAATTCATTTAGAATTTTTCTTTCTTAACTCTTTATATTCAAAATTATCACGTTTCCTTTTGCTTTAGCTATAAATTAATTTATTTTCTAGGGTTACAATGTAGCCGGATTATGATGTCTTAAATTATTTCAATTCCAATTCAAGTTGATGTTTATTTCCCATTCTATGGTAATTGTATTAATCTATGCTTAAAGCTTATGAGGGTTCAGCCAGCTTTTGCATGAAATTAGAGCTTTAATCCAAGATTTGAGAAAGGATGATTGAATTTATCATTGATTAATATAACATGAGATCTTCATATGATAGATATATCTATAAGACTTGCGCACTATTATAAATTTCTTGTACTTAATGAGTTTTGATAGGTTCATAATTTATACAGAGATTCTTGAGAAAGATTAATGGATATAATAGAGAAATTCACTGTTAGCATTGGGAATAAACATTAATAGATTGGATTGAATAATTTAGAAGGATTAATATTGGTGAATCAGAAACTCTAAGTCTTTAGCTACTTGATGGTCCTATTTATTATTTTGTTTTGCTTTCTTTTCAATTTGATCTTTAATTTATTTTTATGCAATTTTCTTCATTTTAATTTGCTTTCAAATAAAATTAGAATTAGACAATTTTGGTACTTAGTAAGCACAGTTCTCGTGGGAATGATACTAATACTTACACTTTACTACTTGTTAGTGATACATGCACTTGCATTCATTATTTTCACAACAAGTTTTTGGCACCATTGCTGGAGATTGTTTGTGTCACGACCAAAAATCCACGGCCGTGACTTTTAGTAACTTTAAGTATAAATAATAATAAATAAGAAATTTGTAAAAATTCGGAAGAAACCAAGTACTTGGGTTTTTCATTTTCGTCCTTAAAACATTAGAAATTCTATACGAAAAGGGTTTATCTTTAGTTTGATTTATTAAGAAAGGTACACTAATTAAAATTCAAGAAAACATAGTTAAGTTGTACAAAATCTTGGTTTAATAAAACTATAGTATTGATTTAATAGATTTTGTAAATCTTGGGTCAGAACGTCCAAAAATTTATTTAGAAAATTAGTCAAAATTCTAAGTACTTAAAATTTTAAAAATATGCTACTTGGAGGCTATAGTGTCCCATTTATATACCAAATCCTCAAGTAGTAATAAATGCATCTTCATACAATCACTTAGCAGAAACAAAAAACTTGGCTGTACAGTTAGATATGAAGAAAATAAGACAAGATATAAGGACCAACCGAATAGGGATAGGACCACAAGTACAAGCCAAGAGACTTGCCTAGCCAACGAGACAACTGACTCGAATGAACAACCACCTGAAAGGAAGGAAAAATAGGAGGGGTGAACTTGAAAGCTCAGTAAGAAAACTATTACCTCATTTAAAAACTTTTTTAGTGATGGAAAGTCCCTCCATGGTTAGTTTAATCCAAAAACACCTTTTGTAAAACTACATATATATACTTATACATATCCATTTCCAAAGCTGGTAATCCATATATGTATATGAATATAAAAATATATATAGGTATGAAAACATGATATCCAAAACCAATAGTCCTTATGCACATACATATATATATAGATATACAAAAAATATGAAATCTAAAAATCAATCAGTCCATAAATAATAACATAACTTCAAAAAATGTCTGCAAATATTGGTTAGATATTAAAAATAACTCAGGAGCACATCCATTTCAAATTAGATTTTCTGTGTGTATGTGTATACCTTTCTCCTATCATTGCGTCAGATCTGGATAAGTTTTTACAAACATGTATTAAGCACAAATCTCAAAGACATTAATCAAGTTCCATAAGTTTGCTTTTCAAATTCATCTCCACTAATTTAAATAAATATAACACCAAGGGTCAAAAGGTTTTCATTAAGCTTGTAATGTTGGCTTAGGTGAAGGTATGATGATTTATGTAAAGTGAGCTCAAATCACCCTTAAGCATATTAACTCTAGGACTCATATAGAGCTATTCTTCCACACACCAAGCAACACACCACTAACTCACAATTTTTCTTTCTTCCATCAACACTTAGCCCAACATTTATTTCATTATTTTTTTTTGTTTTTTTGTTTTTGTTGAGTTGCATACCCCTAAACTTGTTTTTTTCTTTCATTAACAAGTACATAACTCTTTTTTTTTTTCAATTTCGCTTTATCCATCCTCTTATAACTTAGCATAGCTCAAAATACTTTAATAAAAACAATCAATATACTCAAGGGATAAGGGTTGAATGATATATTTCATTTAGGCTAATACATGTCTGGTTGAAAAAGAGAGGACTTTACAAGGCTCAACATAGGTGTACTAGGGATAAAATGTATCATGGTTAGTATAAAAGGCTCAAACAGTCCAAAGACTGCGTAAATCCTTTCCTTGGTGAAATATTTTCTAGGATTTTGCCTCAGTAGATTATCAAGCAAATTCTAGTACTTGTGAGATTATCAAAACATCATGTTCTCATAAACATTCTCTAGATTCACCTACAGATTAAAGATAAAGGCATTATACTCAAATATAGACTTTTATAATCAAAATGGAACTAACACAAGAATTATCTATAAGACTAAGCCAATATCCACATTTTTCAACAAGTTGTGTACAAATTCACCCAAAATTCTTATCATTGGAACTAGGTAATCATCAAAGAAAGCACAAAATATCTCTATTTATTCAAATGCACAATCACACAATAAGGAAAATAAATACGCAATAAAAAATAAACTAACAAAATCACAGTCAAACAATATTTACTCCCTCCCCCAAACTTAGCAAGGAAAATAGTTTGAAAATTAAAGAACAAAAGAATGAGTTTAGGGATACTCCTCTCGTCGGCATATAGCCATGAAGTTTGATCTCCTTGGATTGTACAAAACACGAGTACGGAAAAAAATAACACACAAACACCAAGAAGTAAACACTTGGGTTGCCTACCAGGAAGCGCTTGACTTATCATCATCAGCTTGACTCAAGAGAATGCTCATCAAAGAGCGGTTTTTGCCCATAAATTGTGAATAGGTCTTTATTGCAATGGTCCTCAAGCTTGACTAGGTATAGACAACGATCACTCATAAATCCAAAGTAGCTTGATTTCAAATGATCGGCTTTGAAGGGAAACTTTATCTTTGGTTTAAGTTTATAGAGAGTATAGTGTTGAGATGGTGGCTCTAATGGCAAAAAAGACTCTGTTGGTGGTATGCTTCTGTAGACTAATGATGTGGCCAAATCATTGGTTTCTTGGACTTCCCAAATCACCAACATGTCTTGTGGCTCTTCTTCTTCAAGTTTCCTTGAAGACTCTTCAAAATAAAAACATTCCAAATCAAACTTTGCCATGTCCTCTATCATTTAATAGGCTTCATCTTCGGGGCTCTCTTCACAAATTAGGAAGCTATATTTATCTTCAACCCAATTCCTACTTGTAGGATTCAAACCTTTCGTAAACACTTGAAGTTGGTACTACTTGGGTAATTCCTGTTGGATTCTCTAATAAGCCTTATTTTGAATCTTTCCAAACTAATATGTAAAAGTTCTAAGCCATATTGGGAAAATATTGTGAGGCTTTGTTGAAATCATGCTTTAGCTAGCATAGTGTGATATCCTAATTTCTAAAACGACGCCCAATTCCTCACATAAAGTAAATGGCCAATAATAACATGGTGCATAAGATTCTTTTTACACTAATATAATATCTGCATCTAATTTTGAGTATCTATTTTAGAAAATTGGTTATTTTTATTAACATTTACTCTGAAGTAATTTTTGCAGTGAAATGCTCAAGATACGCTCTAGAATGAGTTGACTTGTATCAAGTTACTATTTTTATATGATTATTCAATTTATTTTTATTAGAAAATACTTATGTTTTGTTAATTTTAATTTATCTTTCTATTCTATTTAATTGGTTTTCTAGTCATAGTATCTACTAAGGGTTACCTAAAATAAATGAATAAATAAAATCTATAAAAGTAGTAGTTTGTTTAGCTATATTATTACGATTATCATTATTATTACTATTGCTAGTGGGGCACATAAATTTTTATAATATTCTATTTGAGTTATTATTTTATTAGTATTATTATCAGTTTGTATTAGATGACCGACATTGTCAAGTCGGCAATTTGATGAGTGTCTTCTTAAGTATCTATCATTTTAGTGGGATTTCTTCTACTGCACCACTAACTAAACCTTCTCCTTTATCATCATTTCCTCCCCTTTGTATTCACGTGGAAGCCATCACTCACCAATACAGACCTAATTTTTATTAGCTACTGTTTCTTCGCCTTGTATTCACGTGGAGGCCATTAGACATCTATATAGACTTAAGTTTTATTAGCTACTGCAGCGAAGGAAGTTGAAAACAGTGATATTATACTTTGCCTAATTTAGTGTATTTATAAGGTAAGAAAATTGTATCTAATCATTGTTACTATCTAGAATACTTCCTATTTGGCATTTCGAGGTTCTAAGGTTTCAATAATTGTCTTTAATATTAGTTGCAGAACGTTTTTAGTATTAGTTACTAGTTATATTCCTTTTAGTTATTATATAAAACGTATAGTGGGATTTGATGCTATGATTTAGGTGAGTTAGTGTTTGCATATATGTTTTCTACAATTAAAAAGTTGAGTGAATTAAAGGTTAAGGTCAGGTTGTTTGTATTCCTTTTAGTTATCCTATAAAATGTACAGTGGGATTTGATGCTATGATTTAGGTGAGTTGGTGTTAGTATATATGTTTTCTACAATTAAAAAGTTTAGTGGATTAAAGGTTAAGGTCAGGTTGACATATATATATATACTTGTTAGTAATTTCTTCATACCTATATTGATTTGTATGGCATTAATGGTATAAAGGTGTTATCAAATTATGATTGAATGGGTTATATATGTATATATATATTTTCGTGGGCTGATTGATTTCTTTAGAATTACAGTTGCAACTTTGATGAAATACATGAGCAAAAAAAATAATAATAATAATAAATAAATAAATAAATAAATAATTTGACATTAGACTTGTTTTAATTAATGGATATTGGGAGCATGTCGGTCTAAGTTTTATTTCTTGAAACAACAAAAGTTGGAATTATATTAGTTTAGATATCAGATTTTTACTTTAAGGATTTAAATACTTAGTGATAATCTCATTTTCTTGTTGTATTGATAATTATTCTTTTAATTATGTTGCTTGGAACCATGTAAGGAATTGTCTTACAATTTTTTTTGAAAAAGAAGATGTTTGAAACTATAATTTTCGTAATATCACTTGCATGATGATTATAAAGAGTACGTCCTTGTCATTAAATTAGGCACATGTCAGCTGTATCTAGAGCGAAGAGCATTTTACAAGAAAACGCATAAAAGCTCGAAAACAATGTAAGTAACGTCACACCTGCAATGTAAGAAATTCTTTGTTTCTGTGAATATGTGAAATATGTGGATATGGAATTTGTGAATATGCGTACATATGCATTTATCATTCAGCTTTGCATGAGACATAAACACATGGTGTATTTATATTGTCTGACGAGTATTGGTGAATAGGGTGTGGCGGGCCAGCGCCCAAATATGTGATATGGTTCCTTCGGGGACACTCTGGTTCCTTCGGGAACACTCTGGTCCTTTTGGGGACAATATGGTTCCTTCGGGAACACTCTGGTCCTTTCGTGGACAATATGGTTCCTGCAGGAACACTCTGACGGCGGTATGGGGTGGACCTCTGCAGTACACAGAGGGGGTTTAAGATGTATTTGGGACTCGAGACCTCCATATTGCTCATGATATGTTATATGATCTCTGAGTGGCTCAGTATGTGATTCACGGTCTTGTCAGGCAATACAATATACACAGGGATCCCAATCATATGATTATCTGTTCTCTGTCATGTGCACTATGCATCAGCATACGTTGCTTACTGAGTTTTATACTCATAAATATTCTTACATTGCAGATGATACTGTTGATATGTGAGTTTAGGGGAGGAGTGCCGACTTTCTGACCGCGGCTTGTGTATATGAGCATTTTGACCTGTGGTTTCCTGACAGAGAATTTTGTACATGTTTTGAGTGTGTATATATTATGTATATTTTATGAGAGGCCCACTTTGCCAGGGTATATATATGTATAAATTATATTATGTATATTTTGTGATCGTGAGTATATATATATGTATAAATTAGACTATGTATAATTATGAGTGAAATTTCCTGATTTCTCCCAAAAAGTTTAAAAAGTTTTAAATTTTCACTATTTTATCAGTTCTAAGTCGTGAGTGGCGTCTCCCGATCTCACTAAATATTTTTACGAATATCCTCACGTACGTGAGTGGGATCGGGGGATGTCACACATAGTGAACCTCACAAACATAAACAAAATAAGTCAGAAAAAAAATGGAAAAGTTTGAAGTAAAATTAGAATTGATTGGTACTAATATTAACAAAGAAATAATGTTTTAATCTCCGGTAACGGTACCAAAAACGTGTTAGTTAGAATGTGCAATAATAAATTCATACACCCCCGTGTAAGTGCATATGGTTAACAGTAATATAGATTTAGGAGTTAAGAGTGTTGAACCAACAAAAAATTGATTTCTAATTTAACGACAAGTATTAAAATTATCTCAATTCTAACTTTATCGAAACAACAAAAATATGGATTTTAGATAAATAAAAATAAAGCAACTAAACTAGATTACAAAATGAACAGAAGATAAATGAATAACAAAAATATATAGGTTTACTAATTCTCCAACCATTCTTTTGTTATGCTATTTTACAATTTCTCTCTTAAATTAATTAATTAATCCATTAAAGTTGTCAACTAAAAATCTAATGTAACCAAGGAGCCTTTTCCAAGTGCAAATTGGATCTACCTAGACAAGATAACATATTACCCCTAATACGAACTGAACTAGGTGCACTAAGATTAAGATCTCAAAAATGGTTGCACAAGTCACATAGGTATATTCCTACCCTATGCAAACTTACCCCATACTAGGTAATCTTATGTTGTTTTAGCTAAGTCTAAATTTCTAATCCCTTTTTCAAGCTCATAAAAATTTCACTAAACAATCTATTTTGTGATCAATTAAAAAGAAGTAATAAGTATAAGGTAAAAAAATAACTTAACAATAGATTTGATTAATGAAAGAGGAGAGAAACAAATAAACACAAGATACTAGATTAGACAAGAAATATTTATTTCATAATATAAATTGAGAACAATAGCATTTTAGTACCATAGAATCAAGAAATACAAATATCAAAGAGAAAGAGTTTTATAGATCCCCGTCCTTGAAGAGCCTGAAAGTACTCATAGAGATTGTCAATCTCCTCCTCCAAACTTGGTTGTTGCTCTCTTGAATCCTTCCTCTAGAATTTTCTGTCAACTATACTACTCTCTAAATAAGGAAAATATAAAGAAAAACTCGCGAAAAAATGAAGAGAAGACGGTATGAACAAGGAATGGTGTTGATGTTGTGGAGAAAACTAAGAAATGGAGGATTGGAGCATATATTTTTATTCCTCTTCCTCTTCTTCTTCTCATTCCTTAGCAGCCACCCTTTCTTTCTCTCTATCGCAACATGCCTCCTTCAACCCCAAAGATAGGGTTTTAAAGAAGTGGCTCTTGCAAACTTAAGGCAGGCCGAATTTGGACCCTTGAATCGACAAAAAGTTGATCTTGGCTGTCTATTATTGACCTAGGTTACCGGAGGTGGTATTGGGGTGCCACTTTTGATGCTGTAGCACCACTTTTCTGTTGGTTTGGCTCTACGGATTTCTGGATACGCCATTTCTTTGTTTGTAGCTCCGATTTGCCTTATTTTTGTTGCTTTACGACTGTATCGAATTCAGTTTCAATCTCAATGATTTCAAAAACCCATTCGGGAGACACCAATTCACCTTAATTCAAATCAAACACCCTTATTTTATTCTCCTATATACACAAACATACAAAATATCAAACAATAAGAAAAATAATTGAAACAACTTAATATAAACAAGAAAATAACAAAACTTAAGGAAAATTAGTACTAGATAACTCCAACTTTATTGAGTTAACACTGTTTCCACTCCAATGCTTTTCATATGCCAGTTTCGAACTGAAGAAAGACTTTCTGTGAACCTTATATATATTTTTACTATGTATATGTATATAATGATCCCATGGGAGTTGTGATCAGTATTAAAACTATCTTTTATATTATACATAATGTGTATTTTTGCGTTGTATAATAGTGGTATCACAGATATTTTCAGAACTGAATAGAAAAGTTTAAATTTATTATGTACTTTCCACTTTTTCAAAGTTAATGAAAGTGAGTTGGCACTGTTTAGCTTTCCTACGTATAAGTGAACATATTTATATGTAGTATAGCTAGAAGGTGTTACCGTTTTGGTACCAAATAAGATATTATAATATTTTAATATGAGCATGTATTAAAATGGTGACTCGGTCAACTAGTATATTTATATGTCTGCGTGTTTCAATTTCTTATTTATGTGTAAATAATTGTTGCATATGTTTATTAATGCTGGTGAAAAAATAAATTGTGCAAAGGGCACTACACAGGTTCAATGGCTCCTAAAAGAAAAGCTAGAACTCAAACTGAAGAAGAACGACCACAAGAAGCACTGAGACCCCGATGAGAGCAAGACTCGGGTCACGTGGTTGAAAATCTGATAAATTTAATTAGGGAGCAAGTAAGGACGTATAATGAATAGATGGAACAGATGAAGCTCATGCTTGAGAGTAATCAAAACCAACCACCCCCTCAAGTGATTCCTCGAAGACAAGAAAATTCTGAGCCAATCTATGAGAGATTTCGGAAACAACATCCTATAGATTTTGTACGTGGAGATAATCCATATATAGCAGAGGAGTGGATAAAATCCTTGGAGGTCATCTTTGATTGTATGAAGCTTATTGATGGGGACAGAGTGTCATATGTTATTTATATGCTGAAGATGGGAGCTCGTAACAGGTGGAAGACTATTAGAGTGATGCTAGCTCCTCAGAATCTGATGTGGGATACATTCAATGAGTTTTTTTTCCCGAAAATACTTTTAACGACACTACAAAGGCAACAAAGGTTGAGGTTTTTTCATCTGGGACAAGGAAATGAACTTGTGGGAGAATATATTAGAAAATATGAGGAATTATCTTGGTTTGTCGTATGGATCAGGAATGATAACAAGGAGAAAGTTGAGTACTTCCTGAGGGGTCTGAGGGCAGACATTTCTAGAGATGTAATTATGGCTAGGGTTACAGAATTTAGTGAGGTGATTAATATGGGTCTCAAAAATTAAACGAGCTCAACTTAAGATACTGAATGAGAAAAAAGTAACTTTTATTGTAAGAGATGGACGATGGAGACAGGAGGATCAAAAGAAAAATGAATAGAAATCCGAAAATTCAAAACGACCTAAAATAGACTGCCTCAATAAGATCAACCTGTACTAAGTGTGGAAATTCTCATGCTGATGAATGTTTCAAGGGTACTAGTCAGTGTTTCAAGTGCCATATGGTGGGTTACTACTCTAAAGATTTTCCCGTATTTCAACGGGGAGGCTAAAAGAGATTCCAGGGGTGATATATACTATGAGTACAGAACAGGCAGCATAAGATCCATCAGTTGTAGAAGGTAAGATCTTAATTTTTGGTATTCTTGGTAATGTATTGATAGATTCTAGTGCAACAAATTCATTTGCATCTCATACATTTGTGAGAAAATTGGGTACAACTCCTGAGTGTCTAGAGGTAAAGTGCAGTGTTACAATTCTATCTAGGGATGAAATTGTTTCAAATCAAATTTTAAGGGCATGCCATATTTTTATTGATGGAAAAAGTTTATACACTGATTTTGTCGTATTAAATATGCAAGATTTTGATGTAATATTAGGTATGGATTAGTTGAAAAAGTATCATGCTTATGTTGATTGCAACAAAAAGAAAGTGAAGTTTTAGCCACCAAGGGAGGAACAAGTTGTGTTCAATAGTATTCCAAGAAAAAGAAAGCAACAAGTGATTTCTGCTATGAAAGCTAAGAGATTGTTAAAAAAAGGTTGTATTGGGTACTTGGCTAGTGTGTTTGATACTACATCAAAACAGAAGCTAAAGCGTGAAGATGTTCATATGGTTCAAGAATTTTTAAAACTATTCCCAGAAGATTACCAGGGTTACCTCCAAATAGAGAAATTGAGTTTATGGTTGATCTTTTACCTGGAACAGCTCCTGTTTTGAAAGCACCGAATAGAATTGCCCTATCTAAAGTAAAAGAATTGAAGGCACAGTTACAAGATTTGTTAGAGAGATTTATATGCCCCAGCTATTAACCTTTGGGTGCTCCAGTACTGTTTGTGTAAAGGAAAGAAGGTACTATGAGGCTATGCATAAACTACAGAGAACTGAACAAAGTAACAATCAAGAATAAGTATCCATTACCAAGAATTGGTCATTTATTTGATTAATTAGAGGGAGCCTCGGTATTTTCTAAGATTGACCTGAGATCAGAATACCATCAATTGAAGATTAAGGAAAAGGATGTGCAGAAAACAGCATTTCGGACTAGGTATGGTCATTATAATTTCCTAGGCCTTTTAGATTAACAAATGCACCAGCTGCTTTTATGGATCTAATGAATAGAGTTTTCAAAGAGTTTCTTGATAAGTTTATTATTGTGTTTATTTATGATATCATAATATATTCAAAGTCGCATAAGGTACATAAAGACCACTTAAGAGTCATTTTACAGATTTTGAAGCAAAACAAACTATACCCCAAATTCAAGAAGTGTAAATTTTGGTTGGAATAATTTACATTTTTAGTACATGTGCTATCCAAGAATGGAATTTTAGTGGACCCAAGAAAAGTGGAAGCCGTAAATAACTGGCCAAGACCTACTAATGTATCAGAAGTTAAAAGCTTCGCAGGATTGGCTGGTTATTATCGAAGATTCGTTGAAGGATTTTTAAGAGTAGCTACTCCATTGGCAATGTTAATAAGAAAGAATGCTAAATTCCAATGGTCGGAAACTTGTGAAGATATTTTTCAAATCTTAAAGTAAAAATTGATTACAACTCTTATGCTTACTATACCATCAGGATCTGGAAGTTTCGTTGAATACAGTGATGCCTCTAAAAATGATTTAGGTTGTGTACTGATGCAAAATGGAAACGTAACAGCTTATGTATCTCAAGAGCTTAAGGAATATGAAAAAAAATATCTGACTCATGATTTAGAGCTTGCTGCTGTTGTCTTTGCAGTAAATATTTGGAGAGAGAAGTGTGAAATGTACGCAGACTATAAAAGTCTCAAATACTTTTTTACCTAGAAAGAGTTGAATACGAGACAACATCGATGGTTGGAACTAGCGAAAGATTACGACTGTATAATCAATTATTATCATGGCAAGGCGAATGTGGTAGCTGATGCCTTGACCGAAAAGTCTATTATGGTTTTAGATGAGCAAAAACCAATTTTAAGAGATCCATAAAGAATAGAAAGTGAGATCATTCCTATCAGAGATGTAACAGCCAGGTTATCTGCCTTTGTATTGCAACTTACACTTTTGGGAAGATTCGGAGAAAGCCAACAAGAAGATTCTTATTTGACTTAGTTAAAGAAAGAAGTGGAAAAGGGAAAGAGAACTGATTTTTCGATTTCAAAGGATGGAACCTTGAAGTTTAAGAGAAGATTATGTGTACCTGACAAAGATGAGATCAAGAAAGAGGTATTGACAGAGCACTAAAATGTACCAATACTTGAATCAACATTATTGGTGGCCTAATATGAAGAAGAACATAGTAGACTTTGTAGCTCAGTGCTTGACTTGTCAATAGATAAAAGCTGAACATTAACGACCAGCTGGATTGCTAGAACCTTTACTGATTCCAAAATAGAAATGGAAAAAGATTACAATGGATTTTGTTCTTGGTTTGCTTAGAGTACAGCGAGGGTTTGATTCAATATGGGTGATTGTGGACAGAATAACAAAGTTAGCTCATTTTCTTCCAGTTAAGTCAACAAATACTATGGATCAACATACTCAATTATACATACAGGACATTGTTAGACTTCATGGGGTACCTATATCTATTATTTATGGAAAAGTTTACATACTGCTTTGGGAACTAAGTTAGCATTTAGAACAGCTAATTATCACAGACCGATGGACAAATCGGAAAGGGTAATTCAGACCTTAGAGGATTTACTCTGAGCTTGTGTTTCAGATTTCAAGGAAGCTGGGATATGTATCTAGCTCTGGTGGAGTTTACCTACAATAATAGCTATCAAGCAACGATTTTAATAGTTTATTACCAAGCTTTATATGAAAGAAAATGTAGATCTCCCGTCTATTGGGATAAAGTTGGAGAAAGAAAACTACTAGGTCGAGAACTAGTTCAACAGACCATAGAGATCACCGAAATGATTCGAGCAAGAATGAGAATAATCCAGAACAGGCAAAAGAAGTATGCGGATAAGAAGAGAAGGGATGTAGAATTCGATATTGGTGATCATGTTTTCTTAAAAGTTTCTCCGATGAAGGGTATGATGAGATTTGGTAAGAATGAAAAGCTAAGCCTTAGGTATGTTGGACCATTTCAAATTCTGGGAAGAATTGGAAATAAGACCTATAGATTGACATTGTCACAATCACTATCAGGGGTACATAATATTTTTCTTGTTTTTATGCTGAGAAAATATATTTCAAATTCTTCTTATGTTTTAAGCTACAAACATCTGGAACTGACTCAAGATTTGACATATGAGGAGAAACCAGTTCAAGTCCTGGATAAGAAAGAGAAAGAACTAAGAAACAAAAGAATTCTTTTAGTTAAGGTACTTCGGACAAATCTTAGAGTAGAAGAATCTACTTGGTTACGGGAGGAAGAAATGAGAACCAAATATCCATAACTATTCAGTACATTAAATTTTGAGGGCGAAATTTTATAAGGAAGAGAGAATTATGGTGCCCAAAATTCTCACAAGTACATCTTGCCATTAATAAACATCCTTGCATCTTATTTTCAGAGCTTTATAATTAATTTCAAAGTTAAATTCTAAACTAATATGACTCAAAATTCTTAACTAACTAACTATAAGTCCTAGCTTTTTGGTGCAGTAGAAGGTCAATTCCAAATCCAAGAGGAATATGATGTGCTTATGGTCAATGGATTTGTTTATTTATGGTTATTTTTCTTTCTTTTTATGCTACAGTAATCGAGAAAAGTGAAGCATATTTTTATTCTAAACCATATATGAGATTTAGCTTGCATATTTGTGAATGGTCTGATTAATAGATTAATAGACATTTCTTTAAAGTATTAAGATCAAGCTATACATGTCACGATGTGATTAATATTATTAAAATAATCTATTGTGAGCATTGGTATTGAAACATTCAAGTAAGATAATTGTATACATAATTCAGTTTGTGTATTTGTAAATATGCATACTAGCTGCTTATTTAAAAATTAATAATTTTATAACGATAGTTGGTACTGTGTATTTCAAATGACCATGACTATTATTTAATTTGTTTATTTTGAGTGGTCAAATAAATATTAAGAATTCCTTATCATTCTTTTGCCGAGTTAAATCTCAGGTTATACTATATTAATAATTTACTAGCTTTACATTCAAAACCACTAAAGCTGTCTATAGTTCCACCGACTCCCTTCTCTCCTTATTTACTCGTTCTCTAGTAATAACTTCAGATAACTTCTTTGAAATTTAATTCAGTGTTAGGATATTTGCCCTAAAAAGCAGATTTCTAATTTTACCCTTGTAAGTATGAACAACTTTCTCTTATATGCAATTATAATATTTGTTAGACTAAATTATCTCAATTGAATAGTTTATTTATCTAAAAAGGATTCCATGACCTTATTTGTGTATAAAGAAACAAACATAATTAAGTGTTAATTATGGGGAGACTTGTTTCTTTATCTAAGTCTAAATTAATTAGTTCACAATCTGTAAATAAAGATGGAATACTTTATTTACTAAAGATTGTAGTATTTATCTATCTCAACGGGAATGATGTGTCTCAAATCATTGAAGTGTCTGACTTCTAATAGAAGCACTAGTACAACATAAATAAGTAATGTGTGTTGAACTGGACCAGGTAATATAAAGAGTTGGAGTGCCATAACTCAATTCTTAATATTTCCACAAACTAGCTCTTAGCATATAGATCTTAATCCTTGATGTTTGACTGGACTTGCTTTCATGGGTTATAGCCTTTTGATTTGTTAAAAGACTAACCTCTGTGAAATAAGAGGTGAACTCTGGCATATTGGAGGTTATGATTTAATAATTGATAGGAACACCAAATAATTAGGGACACTATACATTAATACCACTTTAAAGTCTTTCAGGATTCATGGAATAATTAAATCTAAGTTCTTAGTATTCACTTTGTGAATTGGTTGATAATTTTATCTAAATAGCCATTAAGAACAAAATTATCAACAACATTATTCCTTGATAAAAAGATGGTAACTTAAAGGTAAATATGTGTTGGAGGGGTATTACGGTAATTTCACTTATCCAACTACGGTATTTTATAGAGATTCTATATGTGGTAGAGAATACGCTACATGGATCGGTTAATCAAGACTAGTTGATTAAATCTCTCTAAAAGGCATGACATTTAATCTAAGAGTACAGTGTTGGGCATTTAGTAGAGTGGCCCCATTACTAACAATATTTATATAAATACCATAATGAGAGTTATTATGTATTTATCATACTATTGGAGCTTAGGATATTTGGATCTATTAGGTCTCTTGTCTAACTCAATAAAGCTCATTAATTTGTTGATGGTGTTTGTGAAATTAGTTTCATGAAATTGTATAAAATAATGATTCTATACAAAAGTTGGTATTTTTATAAATAAGTTACATGAGTTGGACATATTTATAAAAATACACCCAAATCACAAATTGGAGATTAAGTCCAATCCTAGTTGGACTGGGATTAGCAGTTTTGGACCTCATATATATAAGATACATGAGAGGAAAAACTGCATAGAAACACATATAGTGTCACACGCATAAGGCAGGGGGAGAGAGAGAGAATTCGGCCACCTTAGGCTAAGTGAGAGAGAAAAAGTTTCCTGCATCTCACGTCCCAATGTTCCAAAAGATCAAGAAGGTGCTCTTGATCATTCTCCAATAGAAGATTCAACTTGGTACCCACTCACCTCTTCAACCAAGAGCAAAAGCATAGACAAGAAGATCTAGGGTTGGAGATTTGATCAGCATCAACAAGGAGATCAAGGAGGAGCACACTACAAGAGGTAAACCCTAATCTCATCTCTACGGTTTATGCATTTAGATTTGATTTATATTATATATGGTCATGTATATAATATATGCATGTTCTATGGTTATGAAAACGGTTTTCATTTAAAAATTTTAAAACCTAAATCCATTATTTTTCTGCTGCGTTCATGATGTCATCATGTGTTTTTTCCATAGTTTGCATGAATGTATGTTTTTCCTAAGTGTTAGACAATTCCAACAATTGGCATCAAGAGCTTAGGTTCATATGTCTAGCATAATATTGATCTAGAATTGTATGATCCAAGTTATGTGATTAAGTTTGAGTAATTTTTGTTTATGAAAGTTAAATGATTCATGGTGATGAATGATATTTAATTTCATATACTACTGATTTTTGCATGGTGAGAAAACTTGTGGATTGTGATTCTAGCAAAATTAAGTTTGGGTGTTTTTGAATTTTATGGTTGATAGATTCACGAACATGTTTCAAAGAGTTTGAAAAACTGAATTTTTTCTAGAATTTTGGTGTTGTTTTTAATTTTTCAGCATTTCAAAAAAAAAAAAATAAATTTGGCCAACACTAGCCCTGCACGCACGACTGCCTGTGCAGGTGTTGGGCATGACCATGCTTGCGCGTCCGAGCATCCTTCAGATCAATTAATCTTTTCCCTACAAGGTAAGTGGTTTATCTTCTCGTATTGTGTATGTAAAAACCTAGTTTTAAAAGGGTCAAAAAGGTCTTTTGACCAGATAAAAAAAAATCAGATTATATATATATTTTTTCTTTTCTTTTCTTCTCTCTCTCCCACACGTCCCTCACTCTCTCTGTGTTTCTCGCTCACGGCCAAAGGAAGGAAACCGCCGCTCACCGCCGCTCGGCCATCGTCCGGCCACCAGGAAGCAGGCGGAGCTCGCCCAGACCGCCATGAGTCGACGCCGACCGGTTGCGGAGCCGTCGGAGCAGCCACCGCGGCCGGAGAAGAGAAAATGCCATTTTGACCCATTTCGGTTTTTTCGTCACCGGCGAAGATTTCGGCCACCATTTGACTCCAAACTGGTCCCGTTGGATTCGTATCGTCGCAAGGGTCGTCAAGGTATATATATCTCAACCCCATTTTGTCCGAATCAAAAGATGCCATTTCTAGGTATTTTGAGTTTTTGAATTTTAGTTTTCGATCCGGCCGTTGGATTGTGTTTTTGACCTCATATTTAGAATGTACTCAGAAAATGGGGAAGTTTGATATATATATTGTGTTGTTTGGTGATCGGCACGAAAATCGAGATAGGACGGTCTCGATTTCGCCTCGTTTTGCATGCCACCGGTCCGGTATGGGCCCAGGCCCGAATTGGACAATTTGGGTGTTTAACCTAGCTATTTTGGGTGCTAGGAATTCAACGAAGAGGTCCGTTCGTGGAATTGAAGCTCCGGTGAGAAGTTGGTTTTTTGCAAGAAGACGATCGAGGGCTCGGAATTGGTTTCCGACCCTCCGGGCGATCGTCAACGACCCCTCGAGGACTCTATAGCGTGGTATCGCTATTTCGGTCGAGATAGGGACTCAATTACCTCTGTTTTATATCGTTTTCGAATAAAACTTATTTTTTGCAATATATGTGAACCAATGTGATTTTTAGATGATTTAAATATCTGTGATGGGAATTGATTGTGTGATGTATATAATGTATTGCTCTGGGAATTTTCTGAGTGCAGGTTATTTTGGGTATATTACAAATAGGGCCGTTATGCTGCCCATTTTTCTATAAAACCTAGTGTGCTGATTTTATTGAAAAATCCGAGCATGATTATTTTCACACTTCAGTTCGGTATTGCACATGTCATAGGATCATACATGAGCACCATGTTAGCATCGTGGGTTTACAGTATGGCGCTGCGTACCCCACTGTCGGTGCAGATTTTGTAAACCCGAGCAGGGTTTGTTCTTCTGATTACCTCCCCATTTGGCAGGCGTAGGCAATTCGGTTGCCCCTCCAGATTTGGTAGGCGACACATGGGTGTCCCCTCCGGTATGGGCTTAGATGTCAGGCAGGCTGTTAGGCATACTTTGTACCATCATCCTGAGTTCCATAGATCAGAGGATGAGAGCTCATGGATATGGGTTGATTTGTGTCATGTGCATATGATTGATGGTTTTGATTACACAGTTTTATGTACATATATGGGTTTCCAGTTTGGATTATATATATGTAGGTTTTGGACTAAACTAACCATGCAGGAATTCTCCATCACTAAAATATTTTCGATCGAGGTAATTATTTTTCCTACAGGGCATTTTATGCTCACCCCCCTATCTTGGTGATCAAGAGGAGTAGGAGGCCATCTTGACTGTAGTTCGTCTTCTTGGTAATGCTAGAAGCCTACTGTTGTGGTGTTTGGACTATTTGGAGTTTTATATTAGCATTAAACCAAGATTACTACTTCCTAATTTGTCTATGAACTTATGTATGCCATCCCGGGATTGGATATCTGTCGTAGATGATGATGATGCTTGGACTTATAATTGATTTTATGTTTTCTAATTATTATTCGGTCTATGTTTAGTGGTGTATACGAACTGTGGGAGAGGTTCACGGGATGAAATTCTAAATATTTTATTTTAATGGACCATTTTACAAAATTAAATCTTTTTAGACACTTTTCAAATAAATCAGGGAATTTTCCATCTTTGTAAAATTCTCCTTCTGCCACTGGCCCGGGTTTTGGGTCGTGACAGAAATTGTGGTATCAGAGCTTTGTGTTTAACAGCTCGGACGTATCGCCATTAAACCAGATTGAAGTGGTTTTTATAACAGGCATGTATCATTATCTCATTAACAGTTTTCATATTGTTTCAGACTTATAAGGATGCCTCCTAGAAGAGTTCCGAGGCATCAACTGGATGCCGAACCTCCTCAACGTCTGGATTTCTCCCATCTGATTGAGGCAATGCAGCAGGCATTCACCAGATGAGCAATCCAGACTATCAGCCTCC
The DNA here is from genome assembly GCA_002914845.1 of Trema orientale. Classification (NCBI taxonomy): domain Eukaryota; kingdom Viridiplantae; phylum Streptophyta; class Magnoliopsida; order Rosales; family Cannabaceae; genus Trema; species Trema orientale. Next base: position 96,439 of record JXTC01000707.1, read on the forward strand.
AGCTCCGAAGGCCCGACAGTTGGATCAGTCGGATTACCTTTAGCGGTTTACACGCCTCTAGCCAGGGCAGTTTAACGGTAGACTAGATCCTCTCGCGGCAATCTCTTAGTTACGTGAGATAGAGAGGCATTTTCGGTCCATTGGTACTCCGGTGGAGTTTTGGGTAATCTTTGCCGTTACCCGTCTGACGGGGAGTGCCATTCACTGGTGGGAGACTGTGGAGCGGATGCAGAATGTTGTGGGGTTGACTTGGGAAGACTTTGAGCGGATTTTCAGGGCTCAGTATGCCAATGAGGATCAACAGGACGAGATTATGAATCAGTTTGAGACTTTAGTCCAAGGTAACAGAACAGTGAATGAGTACCTGATTGAGTTCACTGAGTTGGCAAGTGTTGCTCTTGACCCAAGTACGAGTAAGAAGTCATGAGTTGCCAAGTTCAGGAGTCGTCTGAATCGGAACATTTACAACAGGATTGGCACTTAGACTTTCCATACTCTCCCTGAGATTGCAGTGGCTACCCAGTGGGCAGAGGCCATCGAAGCAGGATTTGAGTCCAGAAGGAACCAGCGGAGAGGAAATGACAGAAAAGCCACTAGAAGGAACCAGGGACAGTGGTAAGCTCAGGGTACTCCGAACAGTAGGAGTTCAAATAGTAGTGGTTCTTTAGGGGGTGGCAGAGGTAGTCCTTATGGAGGATGTTTTGTGTGTGGCCAGCAGGGTCACCGGAAGAAGGAGTGTCTTACCCGTCTGCAGAAATCTCCTCTTTCTCAAGGAGGATCGCAGAGGAGCCAGTCAGGTTCTGTTCCTTATCAGAACACTCAAGCAAGGCAGCAACAGTCACAGGGTGTTTCGCAGACTTTTACTTCCCCTCAGCCTTATCAGCATCAGTACCACCCTCAGGGTTACACTCAGAACTTTCAGACTCCTCAGTCCTCAGGGAGTCAGAATGGGCGTGGTTATGGCAGTAGTGGTCCAGGATCCAGTAGCAGCCGTCCTAGTCAGGGAAGAGGCAACAAAGGGAAAGGAAAGGTGACTAGCCAAGCCTATACTCTTATTGGAGCCGACGACACTCAGGATCGCACCTGCCGAGGTGTTGTTGACGGTATGATCCTTATTTCATACTCTTGGGCACATGTTTTGTTTGATACTGGTGCATCCCATTCATTCATATCCTTGTTGTTTGCTCAACTGTTGGGGTTGGAATTTTCTGAATTAGATTATGTATTGACGTTGGGTACACCTATGGAAGGAGTAACTGATGTGTCTAGTGTGTGTAAGTCTTGTCAGATTGTGGTTGGTGATAGGAAGTTGCTTACTGATTTGATTGTGTTACCGATGAGACAGTATGACGTGATACTTGGTATGGATTGGTTGTCGAAATATCGAGCCATTGTGGACTGTCACATGAAGCGAGTGACTCTTTTTCCTAGTGATAGACATCCTATTGTCTATCAAGCTAGAATGAGTCCGTTAGAGCATAGTCCTGTTCTGAAAGCGTGTTTGGGTGGAAGAAAGAAACTCGAGTGTTATGGGAACTTGTTTGCCATTAATGGCGAGGAGAGGACAGACGATCAAGACCTATGGATTCTGGTGGTGAGTGAGTATTCGGAGGTGTTTTCTGAAGACTTACCGGGATTATCACCTGATAGGGAGATCGAGTTCTGCATTGAACTAGTTCCTGGAGTTCAGCTAGTTTTTTTTCCAGCCCATCACATAGCGCCTACTGAGATGGAAGAACTAAGAGAACAGTTGGATGACCTACTTTCAAAGGGCTTCATTCGCAGTAGCACTTCTCCTTGGGGTGCTCCTGTTTTGTTTGTGAAGAAAGCTGATGGTTCGTTGAGACTTTGTGTGGACTACAGGAAGTTGAACCAGTTGACAATGAAGAACAAGTATACTTTACCAAGGATAGATGAGTTATTTGATCAACTCAGTGGTTCAAGTGTAATGCCCAAAGTTCTCATGAATGCATCATGCCACTAATAAACATCCTTGCATCTAGATTTCATAATTTCATGAGTAGTTCTAAAATTTGACTCTAAACTAAGTTTTTACTAGTCATAGTGCCCAGATACTATTACTAGTACACTTTTCAACAATACACCTCAAGATATGCTAATTAAAGAATGCATTTCTATTCCTACATGCATATAGGTTGAAAATCATGTTTATTAGTGTGATTTGAGTTTCTTAACTGATTGATTAAATTCTTGGGGAATACATGTGCAGTGAAAGATCGATTCAAGAACCCTAGAATGCTTGATGTGTGTATGGGTAATATAAGTGTCTAATTGACATTTTCCTTAGTTTTTGACACCATTAGGAGCTGAAACCCATCTTAACCTCTTGTGTAGGTATAAGCTACGAAAATTGATAATAGAAGTGCTTAAATGATAATTTCTTGAGTTTCTAGTTAAGTAGGGAGCTAAAACACACCTTAAACCCTTGCTTACCTATGGGTTACGGAAATTTTACTTAATTAACCAAGTTATTTCAGCTTTTAAGTAAAGGACAAAGCTACACACACTTTGATGGCCATAGTTTTACACTAATCTGATTTAGGGGAATTTGTTTAAGCATATAACTATAACATGCTAGAGACAACTAATAAGTGTTTTATTAAGCCCTAAACTAGTTTATAACCAGATTATTGACCAAGTAAGAGACAACCTTGACTCCTAGGGAAGTGTGCAAGCCAAGGGATAAGCACCTACACAACTTGCCTCTAATCTGACTTATGCTTAGGTTAATGACAAAATGAAAGTTAGGGTTCTGAAATCTTGGAACTTGTGCCATCAAGTGGCTGAACTCAAGTTGTAAAACCATCCCTAGCCCCATTCTTTCAGCCCAAAAACGTCCTCCCACCTCTCTCACTCCTTCCTGGTTTTTCTTCTCTTCCCCTAGCAGCTGAAGCCTCCTCCCATCCCTTCCATAGGTTTCTTTCCTTTCCCAAACAGCCAAAGCACCCATCTCTCTTTTCCTTGAGGTATTTCCTTGTTTTCTCAAATAATTGAAGCCTCCCATCCCTCTCCCTCTCCCCCAACGTGTACCCCCTGGTTCTAAGTGGCAACCTCTCAAGCATAGTGATAAAACAGCCCTTGCTTATAAACAGGTGAGTAGATTTCACTTATAGGTTGTATATGTGATGGTTATGCTATTTGAAGTCTACTTTTACACTTATCACTAGATATGTGCTATTAAAGTTTATTTCTGATCTAATAAGTAGAATACTCCATGTAAAACTTCTAAAAAGGTTAACTGATACATATGAATGGGTTATGGTGTTTAGAACTCATTTTAGTGAACTAACAAGCTAGGAACTACAATAACACCCTATAACTTTATGGCTGGCGTGAAAAAGTACTACAATAGGTGAAAGATGAAAACTAATGAAGGAACATGAGGATTGGCATGTAATAGTGCTACAATAGGTAAAAGATGAGAATTAGTGAGGAATATGAGGAGCTGGCCTATATTGGTGATACATAAGGTAAAAGATAGAAAAGAATGAGAAAGCATAAGGAAACTGATGGGATTAGCTAAACTATGCATTTTGATGGATGATATGCTATTATTCTTAAACTAAGGTTCATATAATGTGATCATGGTAGTGGTATTGCTACCAATGTTAAACTTTGATGTATAGGACAGTATAGATATGATAAACTTACTACCATTGTGACTACTAGGAAATACATGCTTAGAAACAGAAAAGAAAT